>JAUIMM010000038.1:13267500-13529035 GCA_031769625.1 Taudactylus pleione
ACACCACTGGCCAGAGAAGTCAATTCGGCAACGGCGGGCGTAGGAAACAGACCTTGCGGGAAGAGCTCTGGCGGCTATGGAAAAGGGAAGGAGACAGAAGAGCTCCGGTGGCGGTGCTGCTGGCCACAATAGGTCAGCGGCAGAAGACTGCGGTTGAGGACAGGTAGGCTGCACCATAAATTCCTACCTAGACCACCAGGTTATCGGGCACTAGACCCGTGGGGTAATTAGGGGGGGTTAAATTTTTCCCTTGCCCTGGGCGCCAAACCCCCTAGTTACGCCACTGGATGTTTGTGTAGATTAATAAGGACACTTATCAGACCTGGAGTGATGTAGGATACAAGAATATCATCCAAAGCTATTCTACAGCTAACTATAAGAAAGCATTGGATGATATTCTTGATGAAGCCCTTGTGTCAGGTACTATTACCTAGGAAATATGTGATAAATTGGTTGTGGATTTTCCTGTGGTCCCTATCTTTTACATCATACCAATGGTACATATGGATGCACAGAGACCCCCTGGACGACCTATTGTCTCTGCCTGGGGGTCTCTATGTGAACCTATTTCCATATTTCTTGATACGTATCTACAGGTGTGTGTACAGAACACCAGGACGCATTTGAAGGATTCCAGTACATTACTGAAGAAACTATATGATATGGGATCTGTGCCAGATAATACGATACTGATAACTCTTGATGTGTCGAGTCTGTATACGTGCATCCTGCAAGAAGCGGGGGTGCAGGCAGTGAAAAGGTTGACTTTGGGCAATCCTAAATATGAATGCCCAGACATTGATTTGTATTTGGAGTTATTACAGTTTACTCTGGAACATAACTATTTCCTATATGATGGCCGGTTTTACAAACAAACCACAGGATGCGCTATGGGTTCTGCTGTAGCGCCTTCTCTAGCAAACTCATACATGTGGGGAGTTGAATGTGACTTGTTTTTTAGCCAAAGTGAGGTTGCAAATAGAATATTTCTGTATTATAGATATATTGATGACCTCATAATATTCTGGACGGGATCTGAAGAAAGTTTTGATACCCTTATAGAAACCCATAACAACTCCAGTAGTCCGATTAAGCTGACAACCACTAAAAGTACCACCGGCATCCATTTTTTAGATATTAACATTGAAATTGTGAATAATGAGATCCATACTTCACTGTATACCAAACCCACGGATAGGACCCTTCTTAAATTTGATAGCTTCCATCCAACATCCACAGTTAGGGGTCTCCCATACTCTCAGTTTTTTAGAGTGTGCAGAGTTAACAGTAAGCCCATAGAGAAAGTGAGGCAACTAAATATAATGGTTGAAATTTTTTTACAGAGGGGGTACCCGTTGGATTTATTAATACATGCTAAAAAGAAAGCCCTACAATGTAAAATACAGCCAGGCAAACACAAGAGTATGGATAAAGTGGTACCATGGGTTAATCAATATAACCTGGGCAGTAAACGTACCAGCAATGTGGCTAAGAAACTCTGGCCTTTAGTAGCCTCAGATCCAGATCTACCCTTGTTACATGCATCTAGAATTATGCCTAGCTATACTAGAAGTAGAAGTATAAGGGATTGGATAGTTAAGACAGACATCACAGGATTCAAGACTACAACAAAGGAATCCTCCAGTTTTTTACAGCATAAAAAGGGTTGTTTCAAATGCCTAGGGTGTACAACCTGCAACTACTTAGTTGCGGGTGAGTATATTCTGCACCCATATACAGGCAAAAAATTTAAAATCCAGTGGAATCTGATATGTACTTCTAAATTTGTCATCTACGTTCTGTCTTGCCCATGTGGGTTACACTATGTGGGCAAGACAGAACGCCAATTTAAGGAAAGAATGTCCCAGCATAGGTCGGCCATCAGGGCAGCCTTGCTTTGTGACCAAAGTGAACAGCCAGTAGCACGCCACTTTTCTAGGTTGAAGCATAGTATGGCGACACTGAGATATCGCATTGTCGATCACATCCCCGTCTCATTGAGGGGAGGAAATAGATTAAAAAAACTGTTACAATGCGAGTCAAAATGGATCTATCGTTTAGATACATTGGTGCCCCTTAGGTCTCAATAACTTTTTATGAGGAGTCTTTCTTATTTACATATGCCTGGTATATATAATCTGTCTTGCTATGTGTTGAAATTACGAGACTGATAGTAATTACCAAACCATTGCTTTTGGCTAGGGTAGTGGTTCCTTTATACCTTTTAGAGGTGAGACTATAGTTAGTAAGGGTCCATCTGCAGGTTTAAATTAAACTACACATTACCAGATTAGAGTAATTATAAAAAACTGTTATTAATGATAAAGGTATAATTGTGTTTTTTAAGAAGCGATATAACATACTTTATAGAAAGGGCTGAATGGGCCCATTTTTATTTATCCTTCATAAGAACAACAAATAGTCCTTGTTTTTATCTATATTCCAAATAATTTTTTATCACATGAAATATATTGTTCTCCACAGTATCTTTCTTTATATTAGCTCCTGAGGTTTGTTTTCAGGTCTTACATGTAGTTATATTGTTTCACCGCTAGATGGCGATCTTTAAATGTATATTATATTTGTTGACTTTTTATATTGCTAAAGCACTTTATTGTATCATACCTCTCAACTGTTACGCATTCAGCGGGACAGTCCCGTTTTTCTGGGACTGTCCCGCTGTCCCGCCGGCTGGCCGCAGTGTCCCGCGGTGGGGGGGGGAGTTGGGGAGAGCACATACTGCTGCTCTGCATAGCAGAGCAGCGGGTATGCATGAGGAGAACAGATGCCGTGCACATGCACACGTCATCTGTTGTCATGTGAACGGACTGCCTGGGGGCTGCTCAGCATCTCGGAGAGTGCTGGGCACGCCTCCAAAGTGACAAAGTGGGAGGTATGCTGTATGTATGCATTTTTTTGCATTTGTTAGTTTCAAGCAGCACAGACGCTTGTTGCCTATATTAACATATGTGTTTATGTCTGTCATTTTATTGTAGTGTGCAATTCTATTTTGTTTGCAGTGTCCCCATGGCAACCAGCCGGGTGCTGAAGGACGTCACTTCCAGTTTTCGGGTGCCGCAATGGGAAGTGTGCAGTCTGAGCGTCGGCAGAGTGCAGTTGGAGACAGCACTATGGGCACTAGGAGTAAGGTATTTATTGTCACTGTTTTTGCATTTGTTACGATTTGTGTTCCTGAAGAAGGGGTCCCAGAACCTCGAAACATTGAATAAACATGGTTTGTTTACATCTTTTTGGAGAGTCCTGGGAGTGCCGCCTATATTGCATCATTATATATATATCTCAAAACAGCGGCGGCACTCCGGGAGTCTTAATTAATAGAATAAATAACCAGGCAGACACATCAGTTTCATGATAAACATAATTTCGTCTGCCTGGTTATTTATTCTATTAAGCTGAATATAAAAGGGAAAAACAATAAAATTATTTAAGGGGCATGAATCAGGAACTCACATATAGTGCTATGGATTGTTTGAGGGAGAAGGGCCCCAAACTAATATCTTGCCTAGGGCCCCATGACGTCTAAATCGGGCTCTGCCTAATGATTGCGGTGGTCAGATTCTCCCGTAGCGCTAATTCCCTGGATGGCAGGTCACCTCATTAGGAGGCACCGGCCGCGCTTCCTTTCAGCCTGTAAGCTCGCTGGATGGCTCCTTGCACTGTAGTTATTAATGGGCTAACTCAGCAGCTGATACTCACTGGCCACTTGTTCTTCTGCTAGTGTTCCTGCTGGGCGGTTCCTAGCGGTGACTCTGTAGATGGGCTCGCTTCAGCCACTAACCGCTTCTCTTCAAACACTGGAGTTCATGTATCCAGTGTTGCCGCGTCACATGTGTCTTGACACGCTGAGATGTCAGATGTGGAGCTGTGTGGACTTGTTCTACACCAACGTGTTTCATCACATACGTGAAAAAAATCACGTTTACCATTTTCATAAAAGGGGCTTAAGTATGTTGCAAATGTCTATGTATTATTTGTATCCTACAGCACTCCAGGTCAGGTGAGTGTCCTTATTCATTTACAAACGGAATCGGTATGTATTACCGCCGGACCTAAGCCCGATGGATGAAATACCCACGCCGGAAGGCCGGCAGATGAATAACCCGACTGAGGTGAGTGTTTACGCTAACCCTCCCCTCTCCCCCCCTAACCCTCCCTTCAGGGGCATTTCTGGAGAGGAGGGGGCCAGTGTGCAGTGTCCGACAAGGGCCCCGTCCTCTCTGCCCGGCAGCCGGCAGCGCACTGTGCTGTGCGTGGCCAGCGCCGAAGTTATGGAATCTGGGCACTAGAGTGCGCCCAGAGTCTATAGACTATGCGCAGGTCACCGGGAAAATGGCCGCAGCAGCCATTTTCCCTGGACTGCGCATGCGCAAACGACAAGAAAATGGCCGCAGCGGTAATTTACCAGTCATTTTTCAGCACCGGACCCCTGCGCCGACATGGGACTCTGGAGAGATAAGTAACCTTTTGGGTGCAGGATGTGCGGTGCGGGGCCCCCATGGGCCCGTGTGCCCCGCACACTTTGCACCCATTATAGATACGCCCCTGCCTCCCTTAGTGGTGCCTAACCCTAACCTCCCCCCTAATGCCTAACTCCAACCACCCCCCAGGGGTGCCTAAACCTAACCCCCCCTCCCCGCACCCTAAACCTAACCCTCCTAATGTGGAAGGCTGTGCTGGGATCACGTGTTTGATCCCAGCATCAGCAGAGGTGCAGGGGCAGGCAGAGGGGATGTGTCCTCTGCGGGACACATCCATTGCCGGCGCTGGGACAGTGATGTCCCTAGCGTCGGTGCAGACGCCGCGTACACCTGGTGAAGGGACCGCCTGGTCCCTTTCACCAGTGCCGGTGGTACTTTGGCACCGGGAGAAGCTTGGCTCCGGGCGCAAGCTCAGCGGAGTTTGGCGCCCGGCAGCCAAGAAGCGGCGGGTAGCCGGCGCTGGGACAGAGTACCTGCTCCCAGCGCCGGTCAGGCATTGGGCGCGGCGTTCCTTGCGGTGGGTGTTTGGCTCTGGCCGCGAGCCAAACCTGGCTCGCGGGCCAGCAGCCAATCAGAGGCGGACGCGACGAGCCAATCGCGGCTCGCCGCGTCATAGCCCCACCCACTCGCGCCGTCTTGTATTAGACGGCGCCGAGCGGGAAAAGTCAGTTTGGCGGCGGAGAGGGAGGAGAGAAGACCTCCCGAAGAGCAGAAGATCGGCACGTCAACAGGGGCGGCGGCCGCGGAAGAGGCCAGAAGAAGCCGCTGTCAAGAAAGAAGACAGGCGGCGCCGGCTGGAAGAAGAAAGGAAGAGGCAGTGCCGCTGGCCAGGACGGGCCAGCGGCCGAAGAATGCGGCTGAGGACCGGAAAGGACTGCGGGGGATTGAAGTGAAAGAGCGTCACGAAGTTCCCCCCCGCAGCCTCTTCCAACGTAGCAGGTAGGCCCTCCGTGAGGCCCACCATATACCCCCTCTCCCTAGACCGCCAGGGTTGTCGGGCGCTAGGCCCGTGGAGCATTGTCGGGCACTAGGCCTGTGGGTAATTAGTCGGGCACAAGGCCCGGGGCACAGTAGCGGGCATTAGGCCCCATAAAAGGAATTCCCCTTAAGTAGGTGTAAGTGGCCTGAGTACTAGGCCCAGGTCACTATTCAATAAAATAGGCGGGCAGCTGCCCGAGCCACCCACCATATAAAGTGGTCTGGGCATTAGGCCCAGACCGCTGAGTGAGCCCCACAGATAGGCAGGCAAATAGGCCTGAGCCCCATAAAAAGTGATCTGGGCATTAGGCCCAGGCCACTACCAGAGCCCACCGCTAGGCAGGCCCCTAGGCCTGAGCTGCATAATAGAGACGGGACTCTGTGCAGTAGGCCCAAGTCCCTTGAGTACCCTGCAGTAGGCAGGCATAAGCCCTGAGCCACTGGTAAGACCCTGGGCGTTAGGCCCAGGGCCCTGAGCCCATTAGGTAGCCCCGCATAGATGATCAGAGGTGTGAGCAGTGGTGGAGAGCTGTACGGCTCCCATCAATAAGGTAGAGATTCTCCAGTCACTGGGAAGAGGAGCTGGCCAACTCTGGATAGGTAGGTAGCAGACATTTAAAGAGACAGTACCGTGTTTTGCTCTTTTATATTTGGTCTGTGATTGGTGTTCTGTGCAGGGCAAAAGTTTAGTTGTTGTTATATCTGTCGCACTACACACTTTGTAGGTTGAGGGTGATGCCGTTTTAGTATGTGTAGTTGCTTGACATAAGTTTAGGCCCTGCGCGGCTGTGTTGTGTATCTCCTTACAGGGACCTGTAGGCGATTGAGCGGACGAAGAGCAAGAGTGGACACGGTGAGGAATATCTGTGTGTACTGTCTCTCCCTGTTTGTCACTATCTATCTCTCCTTCCTTCTGGGCGGACGGTGAACCTTGCAACCCGGTGCAAGGACGGATCTTCACCTGGTGCGTGAGTACCGATAGGTGAAAATTCGGGATCTGAGGCCAAAAGTGCCAATGATGATCTTCACTTAAAACCTGAATTTATACCCCGGTTCGGTAGGGCGCGTCGGTCGACGTGAGGAAGGACGGTACTCACCTCGTCTCCTTCCCCTAGGTCATCGTGTCCGTGTTCTATTTGGAAGTTCCAGGACCGTCTGCTCAACACACGGCCTGAAGGTGAGAGGGTGCGACGCAAGGTAAGGAACAGACGTACACCTGCACGGCAGCAGGCACTGCACCGCACCCACCCCTCACACTAGGGGGGTGCCTAACCCTCCCCCCCCCCGCGGCTATGAGCTTCCGACGCCCGGTTTACCTACATTTGGTATGCCAGGCATCGGGATTTCAGCATGGGGCTAATGATAGGCATCGGTATTTAGACGCCTATCATTAGTGCCATGCTGGGCTTTCACTATCGGGAAGCCGGTGGTCGGCATTTCGACCGCTGGCTTCCTGACTACATCCCTTGCAAACATCATTTGCACATTTCATTCATCACATTGTAAATCCTATTTATTTCATACCTATTGCATTTCAATGCTTTCATTTTTTTCAGTACAAAATCATTATTAGATAACTGGGCAATCAAAAATTATATGACTTGGGTGATTAGATATTTGAATTAAATCACATACAATTATTGATGCTTTATTAGCAAAACATGTAAATGTAAGATCGCATCAAACATCTCCAATACAAATCTTACAAATCAATACAAAAGTCTTTATTCACACACAGCCTTAACTCGTGTGTGAATAATGACAGTAGTTTATCTATGAGGTCAGTAAGTGGTATTGGTATGTATTATATGCTGGTATTAGCAGCATCAGAGGACCTAGCTATAATCAGGGGATGGCAGTCAATGGATAGATAATGAAAAGGTTGACAGTGTCTAGGTAGACACCAACTGGTAGACAGGCAATAGGTTGACAGGTACAAAAGGTTGACATGGGTGCAGATCGACAGTTACAACAGGTCGACATTGTCAAAGGGTATACATTGGAATGGTCCAAATGGTCGCCACATGTTATTTTTTTTTTGTTTTTAGGGTTAGGCACTCACCGGAGTGTAGGGTTAGGCACTTATTCTGATGGTTAGGAGTAGGCACTAGGGGAGACGGTGAGGGTTAGGCACTTACCAGTGGGTTAGGCAGGGCTGGATTAAGGCTTGTGGGGGCCCCGGGGCCTCACGCAGTGACTTCTATGCCTCTTACCTTTTATCTGGTCTCTCCACTGACCTGCTAAGTCGCAGCATACTGTCCGCGACACTGCTGGGAACTGACTGCCGGCAGCATAGCTGACATGATCTAGTACACTAAATGGAATACAAGTGCACAACTCCAAATTAACTGTTATATATATATATAAATACATTTCTGCAATATATAGAGGTTTTTGGCAAAATCTTGGCCAAGGTTATGGGCCTACCCACCACATACGGGTTACCTCTGTAGGGTAGGTCCTTATGATCTAGTACACTGCCAGGGGCAAACGCGAGATTTTGAGTGGGGCGTTAGAGAGAGAGAGAAGGAGGGAGGGGGGAGAGAGAGGTAGAGACAAGGGGCGGGACGCATCAAAAGGTAGAAATGCGGTCAAACCCCCAAAATGCAGGTTTGACCGCATTTCTCATATGCACCAAGCCCTGGAATGCGATGCGAAGATGGCGTCACCCTATAGAAGCCTATGGGCTTCTATCGGGAGAGTGCTGTGAGAGGGATCCAATCGGATTCCTCCCAGCACCCCCTGCGGTGCATGTGTCCTTCTGGGTCATAGACCCGGAAGTCCCTGCAGCGGAAAGGACCGATCTCACCGAGAGAGCGGTCCTTGGTGGTGTTTGTCATGCATCCCGGGGGTTGCTAACGGATGCATGCATGCAAAACGAGGCGGGAGAGGGAGGGAGAGAGAAGAAGTGAGTGAGACATGGAGAGGGAGAAAACAGAGAGGGGGTGAGAAAAAGGGAAGGAGAGGGAGAGAGAGGGAGGGAGGGAGAAAGGACAGGAGGGAAGAGAGAAAGGGAGAGGGAGAGAGACAGAGAGGAAGGGACAGATAGCACACAGCCACACACACACTAACCTGTTTTTGCAGACTTGCAGCAGCAGCGTCAGGCAGGCTTCTTATGGGGGTTGGCAATTCACGGCAATAGGCTCCGTCCCCTACCCATACACCCGTGAATCGCTGCAGTATGTTAGCGAGGGGGCGGGGCTTCTATCATCAGCCACGGACCATCAGTGACTGTGCTGTCACTGATGTCGGGACTTGAAGTCGGACAGAGAGGGTACGTTTGCTACAATGTGGGGGCCTCTGGACGACTGCTCTGTCCTCCCCCTATAATCCGGCCCTGGGGTTAGGCAATAGGTGGGACGGTTAGGGTTAGGCACATACCGGAGAGTTGGGTTAGGCACTAGGAGGGACGGTTAGGGCTAGGCACTTACCCGATGGTTAGGGTTAGGCACCAGGAGGGAGGGTTAGGCACCAAAGGGAGGGTAATGGTGCGTACACATGGTACACATGGTACAATATCGATGAATGATAACGATATCCTTCAACGATAGAGCGTTCATTTTTATGCAATGAACGACCAACAAAGCGTGTTCCCGCATGAATGATAACGATATCTATGATCGTCCATACATGCAGGCCAACTTGCACGATATCGTCAACTTTGCCTGTTCAGAGATGTGGCAGGACTTCACTGAAAGATATTTTTGAAAGATATCTTTTGAAGATATTTAACGATATCTTTCAAAGATATCTTTCAAGTCGTTGGTGGTACAGATCGTACCGTGTGTATGCAGTTTAAGAGTAAAGATTAGGGTTAGAAAAAAAAACATGTGTCGACCTTTTATGTGTCAACCATTCCAGTGGAGACCTTTTTAAAGTGTCAACCTTTTAACCTGTCGACCTGTTGCCTGTCTACCAGTTGGTGTAGATCTTTTAATCCTGATACTCAAACTTTTGTTTATTTCCTGATCTGATTGCTACTGTAAAGGTGCCTATCCATTAGGCGACCTGAAAAGTCTGAACGTCTAGCGTTCAGACCTTCAGGTCGCCGACGTGCTGTGCCCGCACTGAACAGCGTTCACTGAACGTCATTCAGTGAAGAAGCCCAACCTCCTATCTCCGAACATGCCGAACCTGACGAGCGTCGTCAGGTTGACAGGCATGTCCTGTAGATAGTCGGGGTCGGCAAGGACCCAGTGTGCACGCGCATCATTGGTCCTTGCTGGCTATCCATTTCCTGACTTGGTCGGATTGTTCACAAAGTCAGGTAATGGATAGGCCCCTTATCAATCAATGGTAAAATCTTTGTGTGTAGATATGATTTTTTATTGTACAAGGACTCCTCATCTTAACAACTTAATTTACAGATTACTAGCAGCGCATTGTCAAGGGAGTAAATAAAAACAATAATCATTTTGTATTTGCTTAGGCATGAAGGTCTATGAGAACAATTTTTGACTTATTTATTAACAACTATTTGTATAGTGCACACATAGTATGCAACACACACACACACAACAGTTTTTGACCCGTATGTTTTTGGAGTGTTGTAGGAAACCAGAGCACCAGGAGCAAATACACACAAAAATGGGGAGAACACACAAGCTCCAAATAGATAAGGCCTTGTACAGGAAATTAACTCATATACTACTATAAGGCAATAATGCTAACCACTACGCCACCATGCTGCCCATACCATCAATGTATATTACTAGCTAGTACTGTATCTCCCATCTATCTTAATTAAACCTTACCTATATCTCTGGATTCTGTATGGAAGATGAAGGGTTTTATTGTCTTTGATCCGTTTGTTATCACCGCTAACAACCTTAGGAAGATATATTTCTTAATTTTGAACTGGCATCCTAGATTCTCTCCATCACTAGTGAAATAGCTCTCACAGTGCTTCCCAGTGTCTAATAAGTCCTGAAATCTGCAATACAATACAAATTACACACTATATATTTATTTATTACCAGTTACTTTTATAGCACAGACATATTCCACAGCGCTTTACAGAGAATATTTGGTCATTCACATCAGTCCCTGCCCCAGTGGAGCTTACAATCTGTATTCCCTATCACATGCTCATACACACTAGGGTTAATTTGTTGGGAGCCAATTAGCCTACCAGTAAATTTATGGAGTGTGGGAGGAAACTGGGAGTACTCGGAGGAAACCCATGCAAACACAGGGAGAATATACAAACTCCACACAGTTAGGGCCATGGCGGGAATCTAACCCACGGCCTCAATGCTGTGAGGCAGTGATGCTAACCATTACACCATCTGTGCTATATATATATATATATATATATATATATATATTAGGGATGTGCAGGCTCGGATAGGTTCGAGTTTGCACGTTGAGTTCGGATTTTTCCCTCCAAAAAAACGGAACTCAGAAAGAGGCTAAACGTCATCTTACATGGACGAACATCATCATTCCTGGACTTTGTCCGGGAATGATGATGTTCGTCCATGTAAGATGACGTTTAGCCTCTTTCTGAGTTCCGTTTTTTTGGAGGGAAAAATCCGAACTCAACGTGCAAACTCGAACCTATCCGAGCCTGCACATCCCTAATATATATATATATATATATATATATATATATATATATAATGTGAGATGAGCGGGTTCCGACCCCACTGTCGAGTCGCAAGGTTTTGTTTTCAGTGGGCTTAACGCTAATTGGCTGAGAGAGCCGTCTGTCACGGCTCTCAGCCTATCAGCGTTAAGCCCATTGAAAACAGCACAAAAGAAGAAAAGAAGATGGTGCCCATCATCCCCCGCCGCCTGACACCGCTGGCACCCCCCGCTGCCGACACCCCCACTGGCAGCATCCCCTGCTGCCGACACCACCACTGCCGACACTCCTGCACTGCTGCCCAACGTACTAAGGACACAGTCAGCGACCCCCACACTGCCGACATTCCCACAATGAGGACACCACCAGCACCCCTGCACTGCCGACACAGTCAGCAAACCTGCACTGAGGACACCGCTGGCACCCCCACTCTGCCGGCACCATGCATTGAGAACACCCCTGCACTGCCGACACATCAGCAAACCTGCAATGAGGACACCGCTGGCACCCCTGCACTGCCGACACATCCTGCAAACCCGCACTAAGACACCGCTGGAACCCCCGCACTGGCAACACAGCCAGCAAACCTGCACTAAAGACACCGCTGGCACCCCTGCACTGCCGACACAGCCAGCAAACCTACACTAAAGACACCGCGGGCACCCCCGCACTGCCGTCATCACTGGTACCCTTCACTGAGGACACTGCCAGCACCGCAGCACTGCCATTCCATGTACTGAGGACACCATCAGCAACCCCGCTCTGCCAACACTGCTGTCACAGTAAGTGCACTATTGGTGTATCCAACCCACACTGTATAACACACTCTATCCATGTTGGAAATTAGAAACTGAACTGCCACATGTGAGTGCCGCCCACTGTGTCACTTAGCTTAGTCAGCCAGCTAGCTGGATGCAACCTTTTGGCCTTAACTAGATGAAGCAAATAATATTGTGAGGTGGTCAAAATTGCTTGCTTGGAAATTACAGGAAATAAATGTTATTGAGGTTAATTATACTGTAGGAACAAAAACAGGCCCATTTTATGTGATTTTAGCTGTTTTTATGATTTTTTAAGAAAAAGTCCAGACCAAAACCAAAACACGAAAACAAAAAGGTGAGGTTTTGGCAAAACCAATCCAGATCCAAAACCAGGGTAGATCCAGATCCAAAACCAATACCAAAACACGAGGGTCGGCGCACATCTCTAATATATATATATATATTTTAGGGATGTGCAGGCTCGTATAGGTTCGAATTTTCCCGGCAAGTTCGGATTTTTCCCGCCAAAAATCGGGTCTCAGAAAGAGGCAAAACATCATCTTTCATGGACAAACATTATCTTCCATTGACTTCTGTCCAGGAATACACATCCCTAATATATCTATATATCTATATATATATATAGACAAATGGTAGGCAGCACTCACGGGACTTTTCAAGGAAAGAATCAAACTGACAACTGTGTCAAACCTTGTCCGACGTTTCAGTCAGTGAAGACTTTTATCAAGAACATAAAAGCAATAGTGTAATGACATACCTTTATAACAGAACATCACCGGTGATAGGTGCTGCCTCCGTGTGATGACCGCCAGGCGCATAGGAGATTACGTCATCAGCACGTGTCCTGCGTGGCTGCAACGCAACGTCACCTCCAACGAGGCGACATCAGGCGTCCAGACACACGCCTAAGACATCCTGCCCGATTTGTCAAAACCAGCGCCCCTGCCGTCAGGAGGCTATATTACACCTATATTACAATATGATAATACCATATCAAGCACAAAACGATAGCTCTGTGTAAAAGTGGGAGAGATGAGTGAAATATACCTGAGGGGTGATAAGAGAAGTTTCAAAGGGAACAGTGATAGTGTCAAAAGAAGAAAGAAATCAGTTTAGAATAAAAATGTAGTGCCACCGTGCAGTGACATAACAAAGAAGAGAGAACATGTAAACTCCACAGCAAGACAATTATATAAAACAATTACATATAGATACATTAAAGTGAAAAGAATAATACATACAAACACCAATAAAGAATAACCAAAGAATATTAAATGAGAACAAAGCAAACCTTTGTCTGCTAAAAGGATGTAGGAAAAAATTGCCCACAAGCATTCCGTTACATCCGTACCCAAAAAAAATTTAAATAGAGAGTGGTACAAAAAAGACTATAAGGTGAAAAGATACACATGACTAAGGACTCATCCATTCGGATATGCTGGTATAAGCCGGTGCCAACATATGTTGCCAATACCATCAAATTGACCACTATAATGAGCCCTACCGTGAAGAAGCGTTAATTCAAAAAGAATAAAAGCGTTAATACAAAAAGAAAAATGAATACTGAAAAAAATGAAAAAATATAAGGTATAACAAAATCAAGAGATATAAAAGAGTAAGAAAAAACAAAACAAAAAATTGTAATGCATAATTAAATCCAAATCAAAAAAGTTAATCGAATCCAGAGATGTAGCTTCTGCGAAACGGTCTAATGTTCGTATACCAGGAAAATACTCATCATAAATAACATGCAAAAGAAAGAGTCTCATTTAATCCACAAGGTGTAACGGTGTTCAGTTTATGTATCCATTGTGTTTCCAACTGGAGTAAACGTTTCTCTCGGTCACCTCCTCTTCTAAGGGGGGGTACATGGTCGATGATTTTATAAGATAAAGTAGCCAAGGAATGCCGGTTCTCCTTAAAGTGGCGGGCGACAGGTTGGTCAATCTCTTTCCCTGCTAAGGCTTGTCTAATGGCAGTCCGATGGTGTGCCATCCTTTCTTTAAAAGTACGAGTGGTTTTGCCTATGTATACTAAGCTCCATGGGCATCTTAACATGTATACGACATATCTGCTCGTGCAGGTCAAGAT
This sequence comes from Taudactylus pleione, assembly GCA_031769625.1. Taxonomy (NCBI): domain Eukaryota; kingdom Metazoa; phylum Chordata; class Amphibia; order Anura; family Myobatrachidae; genus Taudactylus; species Taudactylus pleione. The sequence continues at coordinate 13,281,438 of JAUIMM010000038.1, forward strand.
ATGTTTAATCGGATTTTTTTTGCCAGAATGTGGATGAATGATATACCTGCTGGGTTCCATATAGCTGCAAGTGGTGCATCCGGTGCACCTATAGCAACCTGGTTTTCTGGACAAAAAGTTAGAGTCTGGGGTGAGTGGTGGTGGTGATACATCATTGTGGACCAGCCAATCCTTAAGATTTTTCCCTCTTTCATGGCGCATCATTATGTTTGATTTGTATAAAGGTTTATTTTTTTGGCTTTTGACTCTTGAAGTAAAAAGTTCCTGTTGTGTCATTGTCATGACTTTACTTTTAATGTTAGCTAAATCTCTGGGGGAATAACCTCTACAGATGAACTTTTTGGTCATATCATCAATTTCCAGAGCAGCAGTCTCATCATTGGTAGTAATTCTTCTAATCCGTAAAAACTGAGAGAATGGAAGTCCCCTCTTCAAGGCGGTAGGATGATGGCTATTGGCGTGTAGCAGAGTGTTACAATCGGTGGCTTTATGATAGATCTTGGTTTCAAATTCTGTGCCCTTCCATTCTATCAACACATCCAGATAATGCACTGTTTGAAAATCACATACATAAGTGAATTTTATGAAATCATGCATTTGGTTGACCAATGTCATATGGTGTTCAAATTGTTCCCGTGAGCCTGACCAAAGAATCAGGATATCATCGATATATCTTGTAAAAAACAAAACATGTTGCCGGAAAGAAGAATGATCAAAAAATAGGACTTTCTCAACTTCGAACATATATATGTTGGCAAATGAAGGTGCTATGTGAGACCCCATTGCACAACCACGGTTTTGTAAGAAGAATTGATTTTCAAATAAAAAATAATTCCTAGAGAGAGTTTTCTCTAATAGAGTCATGAAGAATGGTAAATGTGGGCCAGTGTACCCATTGTTACAGGACAAAAAGTTATATACAGAGTCCAACCCTTGTTTATGAGGAATGCTGGTGTAAAGTGACACTACATCAATCATACACAGTAATAAGTTGGAAGGTAAGTTTTGTAACTGATGCAATTTATGGAGCAAGGTATTGGTGTCCTTCAGATATGTGTTTTGCTGCATAATGAGTGGTTGGACATAAAAATCCAAATATTTGGAAATAGAGCTATAAAGTGAACCTCTGGCTGAGATTATGGGTCTGCCAGGTGGTGATGTTAAAGATTTGTGCACCTTGGGAAGGGCATAGATCTAAGGTACAACCGGTTTATCAGTACTAAGACTAGATTTCGTGGATTCTGTAATCCAATTCCTCGTAAGCGCTTCACTGAGAATATTATCAAGCTCTGTCTTGTATGAATAAGTGGGATCTTTGTCCAATTTAAGGTACACAGTGGCATCTCCTAATTGTCTGTATATTTCTTTTTTGTATTTGTCCATATCTTGTATTACCAGGGCTCCTCCCTTATCTGCTGGACAAATAGAAATTGTAGTGTCTTTACTCAATGTTTTCAATGCTTGAAATTCTTCTTTGGTTAAGTTGTTCCGAGCTTTAGTATGCTGCTTCTTGGATTCCTCCATAACTTGGTGGTCCAATAATCGTGTAAAACTCTTGATGGAGGCATTATGGGACTGTGGTTCAAAAGTAGAATGTTTTTTAATTGGACCTGGTTCATATGCAATGGTATTCTCCTGAGTGTTTGAAAAAAATTCTTTTAATTTGAGGTTACGGGTAAACCGCCACATCTCTTTCTTCCACTCAAAGCTGTTAAAGGTGCAGGTAGGTACAAAGTTCAAGCCTTTGTTTAAAAGTCTTTTTTCCGTTTCAGTGATAGTTCTTTTAGACAAATTGATTATTGTGTTCTCTTCTTGTTTGATTTTCTTCCTCTCCCCCTGCTTACTGCGTCTCGTACGGGCCCTCTGTCTTTTGATGCCCGGGTGGTAACGCCTAAAGGGGGTCTCCGTGTTACGTTACTGGAGGTGGTCTCTTGGTCACTCTGGGAAGAGTAGGCCCCGCTGGAGGGTTCACTGTCCTGTTGTCCTCTCAAAGACCCTTGCTTATATCTAGAGAATCTTGGTGTGGGAGTTCTACCCGTGGCCCAAGTGTAGACTCTCTGTTCCTGGTAGTCTAAATTGACCCTATTCAATTTTTCTTTTTTGATCTTGATTAATTCCTTTTTGTATTCTGACACTTGTGTGTTAAGCTTCTCCAGCTAATTCTGTGTGGAATCGCTGGTTAGGTCTGTTTTGTGTGTGGTCTCAAAAGTGACAATTTTTTCACGTATGTTGCCCAGTTCTCTGCTAGATTCTTCAATGACTAACAGTATTAAATCTAGTGAACATTTATTTAGTACTGCAACCCATCGTCTACAAAATTCAACATTGTTACGGCCAATAGTTGGAACATTTTTGATCCTAAAGCCTCTGGGTATTTTGCGTTCCTTATGGTAGTCAGTAAGGGTGACACCATGTAAGAAGAAATCTACTTCTTTTTTCTTTAGTTTGAGTAGCCCTTGATATAAATCATCAATAGAGTCTGAACCTGCAGTATCACGGAGGGCATCTTTAAAGTATAACCCTTCCGCTTCAGAGTCACTAAAGCTTAGTATTTCACCAATAGGGAGCTGTATATTTAAAAATCAACTACCAGTTGGAAACACAATGGATACATAAACTGAACACCGTTACCCCTTGTGGATTAAATGAGACTCTTTCTTTTGCATGTTATTTATGATGAGTGTTTTCCTGGTATACGAACATTAGACCGTTTCGCAGAAGCTACATCTCTGGATTCGATTAACATTATTGATTTGGATTTAATTATGCATTACAATTTTTTGTTTTGTTTTTTCTTACTCTTTTATATCTCTTGATTTTGTTATACCTTATATTTTTTCATTTTTTTCAGTATTCATTTTTCTTTTTGTATTAACGCTTTTATTCTTTTTGAATTAACGCTTCTTCACGGTAGGGCTCATTATAGTGGTCAATTTGATGGTATTGGCAACATATGTTGGCACCGGCTTATACCAGCATATCCGAATGGATGAGTCCTTAGTTACAGACATACCATACTGGCTATGCCCAAACTCGTCTGATCTTGGAAGCCAAGCAGTATTGGGCCTAAGTAGTACTAGGGAGGGAGACCACCTAGGAAGATTAGGTTCTGTAATATACTCTATCATCCATTTCGGAAAGACTGGTTTGGTGGCCTTAAGTGATGCCATGCGTAAGTTGTCCATCACACTCTACATTATTAGTAGATGTGTATCTATCACATCTTTTTTCTTTGATACAATTGCTACTGATTCTTGATTTATACCACACTTGAGCCACTACAATATTGCATAAGGCTTTTCGATCATATAATCCTTTAATCAGATTAAAACCTTTTTTTCTTCTCTTTTTTTGTAATGGTAAAGTTGACATTCTGCCATGTGTATCTTTTCACCTTATAGTCTTTTTTGTACCACTCTCTATTTACATTTTTTTTGGGTACGGATGTAACGGAATGCTTGTGGGCAATTTTTTCCTACATCCTTTAGCAGACAAAGGTTTGCTTTGTTCTCATTTAATATTCTTTGGTTATTCTTTATTGGTGTTTGTATGTATTATTCTTTTCACCTTAATGTATCTATATGTAATTGTTTTATTTTCTTTATATAATTGTCTTGCTGTGGAGTTTACATGTTCTCTCTTCTTTGTTATGTCACTGCACGGTGGCACTACATTTTTATTCTAAACTGATTTCTTTCTTCTTTTGACACTATCACTGTTCCTTTTGAAACTTCTCTTATCACCCCTCAGGTATATTTCACTCATCTCTCCCACTTTTACACAGAGCTATCGTTTTGTGCTTGATATGGTATTATCATATTGTAATATAGGTGTAATATAGCCTCCTGACGGCAGGGGCGCTGGTTTTGACAAATCGGGCAGGATGTCTTAGGCGTGTGTCTGGACGGCTGATGTCGCCTCGCAACGTCGCGGCCACGCAGGACACGTGCTGATGACATCATCTCCTATGCGCTTGGCGGTCATCACACGGAGGCAGCACCTATCACCGGTGATGTTCTGTTATAAAGGTATGTCATTACACTATTGCTTTTATGTTCTTGATAAAAGTCTTCACTGACTGAAACGTCGGACAAGGTTTGACACAGTTGTCAGTTTGATTCTTTCCTTGAAAAGTCCCGTGAGTGCCGCCTACCATTTGTCTGTTAATACTTTGCTCCCTGTAGCACTTTTGGATGGCACCTGGGCCAAAGCTACATATTGCTTGAATGTGGAGTGCCAGCCCATATGACTTTTTTTTTATATATATATATATATATATATATATATATATATATATATATATATACATATATATATATATATATATATATATATATACACATACATACACTTTATATATAGAGAGAGGGAGAGAGAAAAACAAATTTTCTTATTTGGAAAGTCATTTATTTATTTTAATAATCCACAAATTACATATTACTAATGATTGAATTTGCCCAAAAAATATACTTACCCCATATCCGCTGACGAAGTAATTAGACGAAACGCGTTTCAGCAAGTAGTAAGTGACGTCATCACTTCACAACCAGGAAGCGGGATCAGCTACAGTACCAGTCGGGGACTTGGAGCTAATGTGAAGCCGAACCCTAATCACTGACAGACAGATTGAGGTCATGTTCGAGCACCCGCTGACGGCTGACAGGCAATTCATTGATGCTGATGCTTTTTATTCTGTATGTTTTTGTGTGCTATTATTAAATACTTTTTAAACTGTACTTCACTATATAGTGCTCTCTTCCTTCATTTTGCCTAAATCCATGGGCGTAACTACCATAGATGCAAGGGGTGCAGCTGCTATGGAGCCCAGAGCTGGGGGGTGGGCATCTTTCTTGTCAAAGTTACCTACGTTATATACATTTTTCACCATTGGGTGGTACATAGGAGCCCTTACAAACTTTTGCTATGGGGCCTTCAAATACCTAGTTACACCCCTGCCTAGATCTGTTACTTACTTTCTGGGGAGGAGGTAAAATCAAAGGGGACAGTTGCATGTAGTATGAGAGGCTGTGGATACTAACTGAAGGGACCTGTTCCTGCTTTACTAACATGGGCTAACATTTATGCATGGTGGAATACTATTCTCTCTGCTTATATTATATTATATTTATATATATATATATATATATATATATATTAGGGGTGAGCGGGTTCGGATTTCTGAAATCCGAACCCCCCCGAGCCCCCCCGATCCGAGGCCGATCCGAGTCAGGCTCGACTTTTCCCGCCTGACTCGGATCTGAAATCGAGGCAAAACGTCATCATCCCGCCTTCCGGGTCTCGCGGGTTTTGGATCCTATATAAGGTACCCGCGTCGGCGCCATTTTCTCACTCGGCTGTGGACAGTGAAGAGGGAGGGTGGGAGTTAGGGCTGGCTGGGCTGTGTAGTGTAGTGCAGAGTAATGTTGTGCTGTGCTGTGCTGCTGTTGTCCATAGGGGCTGTGTCCACTACTTCAAAGTCCATAGGGGCTGGCTGTGTTGTGCTGTGCTGCTGTTGTTAATAGGGGCTGTGTCCACTACTTCAAAGTCCATAGGGGCTGGCTGGACTGTGTTGTGCAGTCAGTTGTCCATAGGGGCTGTGTCCAGTCCAAAGTCCTGTGCAGTGTCCCAGTCCTAAAGGGGTGCTGTAGTGTTGTCCAGGGGGTGCTCTGTCCATCAGGGGTGCTCCCCCCAAGTGCTAAAAAAAAATAATATTTTTTCTGTGTTTGTGAATTGTGTGCACAGTAGCCGCACGTGCATCAACAAAGTAGTGCCAAGCGTGTGCCTGTGTCATAAGTAAAGGGCCAGCTGGCTTGACCGTTAAAGGGTGCTGTAACCCCCAAAGTACACTCCAAACCAAATAAAAAAATATTTTCTGTGTTTGTGAATTGTGTGCGCAGTAGCCGCACGTGCATCAACAAAGTAGTGCCAAGCGTGCGCCTGTGTCATAAGTAAAGGGCCGGCTGGCTTGACCGTTAAAGGGTGCTGTAACCCCCAAAGTACACTCCAAACCAAAAAAAAAAATATTTTCTGTGTTTGTGAATTGTGTGCACTGTGGCTGCACATGCATCAACAAAGGAGCAGCGCCAAGCGTGCGCCTGTGTCCCATAAGTAAAGAGCTGGCTTGCTCACTTCTTAAAGGGTGGTGTAACCCACAAAGTGCACTACTCTCCAGCAAAAATAAAAAAATATTTTCTGTGTTTGTGTGCGCCTTAGCCGCACGTATATATCAATATAACATAAATGGAGGACCAAACTTTCTCCGATAAAAATAAAATAGGGAAAGATCAAGAACCACTTCCTCCTAGTGCTGTTGCTGCTGCTGGGAGTTGTTCATCATCCCAGAGAGGAAGTAGGAACACCACTACTTTTACTAAACAATTGACCCTCCAACAGTCCCTAGCGATGAGGATGAAGTACGACAGCAGTCATCCTGAAGCAAAACGTATAACTGAGGCCTTGACTGCTATGTTGGTGTTAGACGTGCGTCCGGTATCCGCCATTAGTGCAGTGGGATTTAGACAATTGATGGAGGTAGTGTGTCCCCGGTTCCAAATCCCGTCTAGATTCCACCTGCATCCTCAAAGCAGCAGCAACAAGCGTGCGTCTGTCTGTTAAAGGGTGGTGTAACCCTCAAAGTGCGCTCCACAAACAATAAAAATATTCTTCTTTTTTTTTCTGTCTTTGTGAATTGTGTGGGCTGTAGCCGCACTTGCATCCTCAAAGCAGCAGCGACAAGCGTGCGTCTGTCTGTTAAAGGGTGGTGTAACCCTCAAAGTGCGCTCCACAAACAATAAAAAAATTCTCCTTTTTTTTTGTCTTTGTGAAATGTGTGGGCTGTAGCCACACCTGCATCCTTAAAGCAGCAGCGACAAGCGTGCGTCTGTCTGTTAAAGGGTGGTGTAACCCTCAAAGTGCGCTCCACAAACAATAAAAAAATTCTTCTTTTTTTTTCTGTCTTTGTGAAATGTGTGGGCTGTAGCCGCACCTGCATCCTTAAAGCAGCAGCGACAAGCATCTGTTAAAGGATTACATCGGTGACAACATCCAAGTAGGCATGTCAGACAGTCCGTACCTGTACTGGCAGGAAAAATAAGCAATTTGGAGGTCCCTGTACAAACTGGCTCTATTTTACCTGAGTTGCCCCCCCTCCAGTGTGTACTCCGAAAGAGTGTTTAGTGCAGCCGGGAACCTTGTCAGCGAAAGGCGTAGGAGGTTGCTTCCACAAAATGTGGAGAAGATGATGTTCATAAAATGAATTGTCAACTCTTCCAGGGAGACCAGCCTCCTGAACGTACAGAGGGACCTGTGGTTGTGGATTCCAGCGGGGACTAATTAATACTCTGTGAGGATGAGGATGTACACAACACTGAAGAGGGTGAGGAATCGGTGGATGAGGAGGATGAGGACGACATCTTGCCTCCGTAGAGCCAGTTTGTGCAGGGACAGATTAATTGCCAGCTTGTTTTGTGGGGGCCCAAACGAACCAATCATTTCAGGCACAGTCGTGTGGCAGACCCTGGCGCTGAAATGTTTGGTTTGTTAAAGTGTGCATGTCCTGTTTATACAACATAAGGGTGGGTGGGAGGGCCCAAGGACAATTCCATCTTGCACCTCTTTTTTTTCTTTGAATTATGTACTGTTTGGGGCCTAGTTTTTCAAACTGTCATCCTGTCTGCCACTGCAGTGTCACTCCTAGATGGACCACGTGTTTGTGCCACCCACTCGTATCTCTTAGCATAGTCATCCAGCTACCTCGGTGCAACCTTTTGTATATAAAATCACTATTGTGAGGTGTTCAGAATAGACTGGAAATGAGTGGAAATTAAGGTTATTGAGGTTAATAATAGCATAGGAGCAGAAAAACACACAAATTCTGTGATTTTAGTTGTTTTTATGCTTTTTTTAAAAAAAAATACAGATCCAAAACACAAAACCCAGAACACGGAAGGGTGGTTTTGGCAAAACCAATCCAGATCCAAAACACGAAGAAAGATCCAGATCCAAAACACGAAAAGTGGCCGGTGCACACCCCTAATATATATATATATATATATATATATATATATATATATATATATATATATATAAAAACTCAGCACTCACCATTGTTAAATCACAAGAATACATAAATAATGGGGTTTTGGTTAACCTGTGTCAGCTGCCTCTTTGGTAGTATTAAAGAGGCTATATTTGGTGACTGTCTTGCCTTTAAAAGCCATAAGTTAGTTGGCAGGTGAGCTTTTAACCAGTTAACATTTTTTCAGTTTAAACTCTGTGATAGCAGCTACCAGGTTTCCATAAGTATGACAGATAGTGTAGGAAATGCAGAGAAGTGGGGTCCCGTGATGAGGGTTGCAGGATTAAATACATTGATCAATCCATGAACCAAAACCCCATTATTTAATTCTATATTATTGTGAGTGATTTAACAATGGTGATTGCTGAGTTTCCTGTTTTTACTTGTTTAAGCAATGTGGTCACTCACAAGCCACTCGCACACCTGTTCTGGGAATGGTGAGTGCAGGTTTGCACCCCAAACCTGGGAGTGGCGAGTGAGGTGGATTTCTGACCAATATATATAATATATATTATACAGGTTCCGAAATACGGAATATTCTGATGGTTCAATGTACACAAACTTTGTTTAAGGCTCAAAATTATTAAAAATAAAGTATAAAATTACCTATAGGCTGTGTGTATAAGGTGTATATGACACATAAATGAATTTCATGTATGTACACAAACTTTGTTTGAAATTATTGAAAATATTGTATAAAATTACCTTCAGGCTGTGTGTATAAGGTGTATATGAATCATAAATGCATTCTGTGTTTAGATGTGGACCCTATTCCTAAGACATTTCAATATGGTATGCAAATATTCCAAAATGTTGAATATTCCGATATCCAAAATACCTTTGGTCCCAAGCATATGATATGGGATATACATATACATACCCTCCAACATCTCTGAGTTGAAAGCCGGTACAGGGGCGTGGCCACAGATAAAGGGAGCGTGGTAATCTATAAAGGGGGGTGTCCACGGGTACTGAAGACTGGAGGCAGCTGGCGCTTGTGGGTCGTTATGTCAGCGTCAGTGCAGATTGCCAAGAACCACGGAGGACGGAGCCACCTGTCATTCAGCAGCGCTGCGGGAGTCTGTGTCCCTGCAGCGCTGCTATATTATTCAGGAGATTGGACTCATCCGGTACATCGGTACAGCCCCTGTTTTGCTGGTACAGACCATTAAAAAACGGTACAGTACTGCCCAAATCGGTATAGTTGGGGGGTCTGCATATTATATATATATATATATATATATAGGATATGGGAGACTCAACCTGTATGTATATATATATATATATATATATATATATATCAACAAAATTTGGTGTATTATTTTTTTGCATGTTAAGATAGAAAAACAAAAACATTTTTTACGAAAGTAATTTATTTTAATTGCAACAATCCGCAAATTACATATGTTTGAATTTCCCACAAAAAATATACTTACGTTGAAAACACGATATCTGCTTCTGTTACCGAGTTATCATCAAGTACCCTACATCATAAAATTAAAAAAACAGTTTTAAAATAGATGACAATTTGTCTTCCTAATAATTAAATATTTGGATTTTACATAAATAAATAACACATTTTTTTTCCTTCCAGTTCATTTGAAAAGCCCACTAAACAGACCCCAACAGGATTAATAAATAACAGATGCACATTTACAATAAATCTTAAAATGTGATTTTCAGTCTGCTTTTCAGTTTTCTTATATATACTCATGCTTTTCAGTTTTCTTATATACACTCATGCTTTTCAGTTTTCTTATATATACTCATGCTTTTCAGTTTTCTTATATACACTCATGCTTTTCAGTTTTCTTATATACACTCATGCTTTTCAGTTTTCTTATATACACTCATGCTTTTCAGTTTTCTTATATACACTCATGCTTTTCAAAAATTTTGACTCATTGTGGATCTACCTCATATGATTGTTTTTTCTGTAAAAACTAGTTTATCTTGAATTTTACTTAACTTCATATATGTTTTCCTTTTATACGGTGTCCTGAATGTGCATATGTACTATGATCAGCTTTATCGCTGGTAATATATGCAATATAATGCACCGTGAGAAGCAATATATTTAGATTATTTACATGTGACCAGGATACAGAAGGCAAAGCAAGGGACTGCGTGCTCCCCATTACCAGGTAGTTGGGGCAATAAATAATCCTAAAAGAGACCCTCAATTAGCCACTCCAGGTTTGTTTGAATAAATGTCATCTGATTAACTACAACTACAGTCCCTTTTCTGCCCTGAATTAATTATTTGAGGGCGAACCCCTTAACTGCAATGGCCATCATCATACAGACATGTTCTTATTCACTGTGGCTGCAGTTGTGCCAGGTTCCGGGCAACTTGGGTGCGCTGAGCGTCTTTCCCATTTAAAATGTGCATTTTATTCACATCAATAAAATAACTGGGAGCGACAAACCTACTTTGCTAGATTACACTGACCAATTTGATGTGCGACACTTGCACATCTGTGTGCGAATGAGACTGAATCGGTATATAAAGTGCTACGGCGCTGCAGCTTTTTCACACGCCAAGATGCGTTGTGCTTCATCTGCGACTTTGTAGGTGTTTAAAACCAATTCCTGTGCGTTTAAAGTCGCAGCCCAACATCTCTAGTGGACTGTGAGCGGTGTTTTGTTGAGTCTGAGATGTAACATTTAAAGAAAGAGACGTTGTGCCACTCCTCTCGGAGAGGCTCAGGGGCGCATATTCAGTTCTTCTTCTATATTTTCCCATTTGTAGGAGAAACCAGGATTAGACCTATGGGAGCCATAGCTACAATGCAACCAAAAGGATCATCATTGACATGAGTAATGTAAACTGGATGACAAAAACCCGATTATGCTCTACTTAATGGTAAATCCTTAGTAAATATAAAAGACATTTTTACCAACCAATAATGAAAGATGAAGGGAGAATTAGGTGGATTATCTTGTCCAGGCTGCCAAATGCAATTCACATATTCCATATCATACCAGATACAGCTGAAATCTCTCACTGAAATCTTTTCATTACCTGCCAATCAACATGAACAATTAAAAATCAAATCAGTTTTTTACATTATTTACTATACATGAATATATGTGCTTAATACAGCTAAATAGTATTATAATAATTAATGTAGTTTTGCTATACTAGCACCCTCTTAGTGGTGAAATTCCCTTCCAGCAGCTTGCTGCATGCATGATAGTTTGAAGAGGAAAGACTTAAGGGGCATACACACTAGACCAGTGGTTGCCAACCTTAATTGGGGTGTGAGCTACTCGCGAATATTGAAACCTCCTGAAGAGCTACTAAAATTATAGAAAAAAAAAAAATCTGGCTAATAACCGAACAATTGAAGGTAATTTAATGAAAATTAAAAAAATGTTTCATAGAAAACAACAATGCATTTAATTAATACAGTAATATTGTTGCAATTTGTAAATAAAGTTTAAGAACAGGCACATATCACTGCTAATTACCGGCTCTGCCGTGGTATAGACGCAGTGGGTGGAACCATGGGGAAGCACATCAGGTGATTGCCACCGGCTACGGCAATCACTAGATGCGCTTCCCCGTGGCTCCACCCATGGCGTTGATGCCACAGGGGAGCGTGTATCAGAGGTCACTTCCACCTAGCTGACTCGGCAGTACTGCAGCTAGGTGAGCTACCAAAATTAAGACTGCGAGCTACCAGTAGCTTGCGAGCCAGGGGTTGGAGACCATTGCACTAGACGATGTTCTGAAAGATATTGGTGAAAGATATTGGGTGTACTCACTGAACGATATCGTTAACGATATCATTCAGTGATGTCATCCTGCCACATGAAATCGTCAGATTGGCCTGTATGTTTGCAGGACAGCAAACATCGTTAACGATCCACGCAAGCGCGCTTCATTTTTCGTTTGGTGCATACACACTGGACGATATGAACGATATATCGCTGAACGATATCGTTATCGTTCACTTTTATCATCTAGTGTGTATGCCCCATTAGAGGCAGCTTTAGATGCAGTAATTTAAAGAGAGGACCTTAAATTAAGAAATCTCAATACCAGCCAAAATCAATATCATGCAACAAACAATGTATCCTATAAGGGCAGAGGGTTCAGCTGTACAGTAAGGTTTGCTACAGGTAATAAATAATTTATGTATATTCTAACAAGTGGGGTAAGTGCAAGGTAAGTAGATAAGCAAGATACAATGATTTGGTTCTTTATCATCTTTTTCTATGTCTATTTATACTAAAGGATCTGCATAAAAGACATTGTAGTATGACCCTGCCTTGAGAATAATTTGGTACCCTCCTGGGGTTTGAGAAACCATGGGACTGGGACATGTATGTAGGTAAGCTCAATGCCTCTTGCTGCAAAGACCTAAGCTAACAAGAAAGCCGGTGTCTCAGATATAGATCCAATGGGCCTGATTCTATGTCTCATGCAGAAACGCACGCAACAGAGTCTATTAGCAGCAGCCCATCTGTGATTTTCTACAAATGTCACTACACACTCCTTCCCTAGTGTACGTCCATGCCATGTACAAAGATTGAGTGGTCTGTGTACTAAGCCTTGGAGAGAGATAAAGTGGACGGAGACAAAGGACCAACCAATCAGCTCCTGTCACTTTACAGGCTGTGTTTGAAAAATGACAGGAGCTGGTTGGCTGGTACTTTATTTCCATCTACTTTTTCTCTCTCCAAGGCTTAGTACACAGACCCCTGAGACACCCACTTTCAGTATCTGTACATGCAGTAATACCAAATGGAATGTCCTTAGATGCCAGTATCAAACCCTACACCAGCCCTATGGTCAGGTGCAGCTTCTCCATCTAACTATGGTCTGCTATTCCTGGCACTGTACTTCTGTGTATGCATCCGCTTTTACTGATATACCCGCGACATTCCCAAAACACGCCCAGTGAACGGACCATTTTTCCGTGCACTATTAGCCATCTCCCAGTCACCGCCCAGGAACGCCCAGCACTTTTCCACATAATTTCTGATACCGTCCATTTGGACCACAACAGCGCCTGTGTGTGTACACTCTGTATGATCTATGCGCTGTACACGTTTTTTAGAAATTTCCATGTATGCGCAATTGCAAAAAAACCTCAACTGCGTGAATATCAGCGATGCGAGGGGATTACGGGTAACTCAGAATCAGGCCCAATATCTGATAAAGAAGTCATAGAAGAGCGGAAAGGGAATCCGCCAATTAGTTAATATTTCCTGGCAGATCTATTACTTTTGGATTTATGTTCCTTTTTATGGTCTACTGCCAAACGTCCAAAGCTTCCATGTAAAGCAGGTGTGGGGAACCCCTTATCTGCCGAGGGCCATTTTGATATATTTAACATTATTTGCGGGCCAGGTGCAGGTCACGCCCCCTCTGTGTGACGTCACGCGGCAGTGGGACCACAATCACCGGTGATTACAGCAATGGCCGGAGCATCCTCAGGATGCTCTGGGGAGCTGTAAGGGCAGCTGTGTGACCATCTGAAGCGTCCTAAGTACACTCCAGGTGGCACTGCTGCATAGATTCTGGTTACAGGGTGCCATTTCAGGGACCTTGCTAGCCAGATGAGGCTAGCAGAAAAAAGCTCAGAGGGCCAGACCAAATGATTCTGCGGGCCTTATATGGCCCCAGGCCTGAGGTTCCCCATCCCTGATGTAAAGGAACATTTATAGATTTTCCCCATTCTGTTTATGTACGACATAGCTGTCACGTTGTCCAGAGAAGAACTACAGCATTGTGTGTCTCAGGAGGTTAAAGAGAATGAAAAGTTTATTTTTTTCCGATCTCAGTTTTATATGAAGGATATTTCCTTCCCCTGACCATTCTCCTCATATTACTCTGTGTTGGGAGAAATCTTCCTATCCCAGAGGAGACACATCTGATGTTATCATTAAAATCAGAGGAGTGCTTAAAGGCCCCCATACGCTATCCCGACAGATTGCCGGATCCTGCGATGGGGACGGAAATGCTAAACGGTGGCCATCAATATTCCGTGATCTGTCGGAGGATCAGTGAAATCCTCCATATTAAATTTGATCGATTTGCAAATCACGATCATATTTTGATCGTGATTGGCAAATCAGTGGAATCCAACATGTTGGATTTCACCGATCCTGCAACCCGGCATCTCTGGATCGCAGGAACGCGGCAATCAGTCGCTGGTGTATGGGGGCCATTACACAGGCCTATTATTTGGAATAGGCATAAGAGGACAGGTAAATCATGCATTGCTAGCAGTGACAGGTCTATAGGAAAAACCTGAAGAGAGCTTGCGAGTTCCTGCGTAAAGGAGGAACTTGGAAGATAGTCGAAGAGAGGGCTATCACTGTCCCAATTAGTACCGCTAAATCACTGAGAGAACTTAGTGCATACTTGCCGACTATCTGGCTGCTCCTTCCGGGAGGGAGCAGCCAGATCGGCAGGGCAGGGGGCGTGGCTGGCAAAAAGGGGGCGTGGCTGGGTGGGCAGATATAATTTGCGGGTGTGACGGGGCCACACAATCGAGTCATTTTGGCCCCGCCCCCGCTACACAATGCTGATAAAACAGGCATTGTGAAGCAGGGTGCGGGGCCAAAATGACGCTGCAGGGATTTAACATGAATTTGCGTGGGGGGGCTGGGGGGGGATCGGCGGCAGTCGGGAGGCTTGCCTGCTTTTCCGGGGAACCGGCAGCTGCACTCGTTTATCGGGAGGCTCTCGGCCATATCGGGAGGGTAGGCAACCCTGACTTTCTCCCGGCTTTTGCAAGAAAGTCAAAGCTGAACTCTGTATTACTCCCCATTTCTCTGGAGGAGTCAGTGCCCATTATTAAAAGCATGTACTGGAAGGAGTGGCGCTTTGTCAGGATTCAAACGTAGGGATCTTACCTATAGAGGCTGTTGGCCTGCTGGCTGAGAGCGTGATGCAGAGTTACACACAATGCTGAAGTTTACGCAGATTGAGCGACTTTTGATTTGTGCAAGCATGTAACCACATGCTGTAATTGAATTGTGATTACGCTTGCACAGAGGATTCACTCGCAAAGTGAGTGACACGTAGTCAGCGCTTGGAAGAGGTAAAGGGGGGGTGGTTAGAAAAACGCAGACGTGTCTGACCATTCTCTCTTCCAATAAAACTGTAACCTTCTGTTGTTTAGATAAGGGATGTGCGCTGGACCTTTTTTGCCTGATTTGGATTTGGTTCTAATTCGTCGTCTGGATTTGGATTTGGATTTGCCAAACTGCGGTGACTGGCTTTGGATTTGGATTTTTTTACAAAAATTGACAAAAAAAAGCTAAAATCACATAAATTGGTCTTTTTTTTCTTCCTAGAGTACTATTAACCTCAATAACATTAATTTCCAGTCATTTACAGTTAATTTAGACCACCTCACAGCTTATAGTATTGTTTTCAACATTATTGGCCAAAGGTTGCAGTGAGCTGACTGGTTACTAAGCGACAGAGCAGCGGCACAGACACCACAGTATAAAGCACATCTATGACACATTGCCACACAGCAGTGGCAGAAATGAAAAGTAGTGTACCCACCCAGTGGGGTACGGCATACTTGCCTACCCTCCTGATTTGGTCGGGTGCCACTCCCGACCTCCCGGGAAGGCAGGCAATACTCCCGGCCCCGGCGATGTGTCCGCACCCCCCCGCGCTTTTATATAAAAATCCTGGCAACAAGGGGGCCGGTGACGCGATTCCACCATTAGCAGGCCCCCAGCAGTAGTGCCCCCATTAGCAGGCCCCCAGTAGTAGTATGCCCCCCCAGTTGCAGTGCCCCCCAGTAGCGCCCCCTTACACACACACACACAAAACCCCCCCAAAAAACTTACCTGAATCCCCGTTCCTGCCGCCGTCTGCTCTGCTGTATTACGCGCGAGTTGGGAGCCGGAGGACGGAGCTCATGAGTGAGCTCAAACCGGCTCCCTCAGTGCTGCAGCCAATGAGAGTCTGCCTGACTCTCATTGGCTGCTATTACAAATACTCAGCTCTCACGAGAATCCGACATCAGGAGGCCGCCGTTCGGCCCCGAACGGTGATCCGAGTCAGGCGGGGAACACCCGAACAGGGTTAGGGTGGACTCGGATCCCCGATGTTCGGAGGGGTGCGGATTCCACAGAACCGCTCATCTCTAGTTTAGATATATGGTGGTGGAAAGTATTCTGGTAGGGGGTAAATTTACTAAAGATCGATTTTGGGTGATATCATATTTTTCTACGATATCCCATCAATTTAGCATTTTAGAGATTTACTTAAGGCAAAACTTGACAGGAAATTGCATGTCAAGCATGACTTTAGACAGCATTAGATCATCGGTCAAAACACTGATTCAGATATGTACGTAAACCAGATGGTTTACATACATATCCAATTGTTGCACATGTGCAGAATGGCTCCTGCACGATCACTCACAGTCCCAACTTAGCTGCATCATGACTGACATGCTGGTCCGAGTACTGGTTGTAAGATTTCATTCAGACATCTCAAACAATGTATATTGCTTTGATTAGAAATGAAAATAATGGCAAGTGTACACCAAAATGTAGTGTCTTTAGCAACCGTTTGTCTGTGGTAATCTCTTTCTACTAACCTTTGGCTCTGGAAACACGAAACCCTTGCAGAAAGGATTTCGTGTGCTTATTGTAAGCTCAAATTTTTAGAATCTAAAGGATCTGTGAGTCTTATAACAAGAGCTCACTTCTGACAGAAACCCTGGTCTGAACATATCTGCATGTGAGAAACTAGCATAGTCCAGAGACCTTGGGGTATATTTACTAAAGTGCAGGTGTTTAGAAGTGGAACTGTTCTCAATAGCAACCGATTAGATTTTACTTCACATTTATCTAGCACCTTCTAGAACACAGGTTCTCAAACTCGGTCCTCAGGAACCCAAACAGTGCATGTTTTCAAGGTCTCCTCACAGAATCACAAGTGAAATAATTAGCTCCACCTGTGGATCTTTTAAAATGTGCCAGTGAGTAATGAATACACCTGTGCACCTGCTGGGTGACCTGCAAAACGTGACCTGTGTGGGGTCCTGAGGACAGAGTTTGAGAACCACTGTTCTAGAAGATAAGAGCTAGAATCTGATTGGTTGCTTTTGGCAACATCTCCACTTCTAAAAACCTGCACTTTAGTAAATATACCCCTTAGGGGGATCGGTATGAAATACTGCTGGACGCATGTCCGGTGGTTCGAATACCGACGCTGGAACACCGGCAGTGAAGATCCCGACAGGTACGTATTTTCTCTATTTACTAACCCCCCCTAACCCTAACCCTCCCATAGGGGTGCCTAACCCTAACCTCTCCCCCATGTGCCTAACCCCTCCCGTATGTGCCTAAATCTAACCCCCCTTCCCTGCAGCCTAAACCTAAGTCTCCCGAGGGGGTGCCTAATTCCCCCTTCCTCTAGCCTAACCCTAACCCTCTCGGGGGGTGGCTAACCCTAAGTCCCTCCCTGGGAGCCCCTAACCTAACCCCCTCCGCGCGGCTGTCTGTGCCCACCGCCCGGCTTACATTCAATCATGATGCCGGGCGTGGGGCTCTCGGCGTAGGTAAAATGACAGGAGTCGGGATCTCGGCGCCTGTCATTAGACCTCTGCCGGTATTAGACAGTCGGGATAGTGAAATGCTTGACCCACAATAAAGAGACCTACTGATTTTAAGAAGAGAGTATTATGCAGTGATGTGTGGTGAGGTGAGGCAGAGCCTTTCCAGTAATACCTAGGTATACTCCAGAGTTTTGACTATAAAAATTAAAAAATTTATAGAAAATATTATAAATATCTTATTTGTATTCTAATCCTTTTTATAGTCAAAACTCTGGAGTAAAACGTGTATGGCAGGTGAGGCACTGCCTCCCCTGTCTACCTTTTCCGCACATCCCTGATCAAAACTCACCAAATTTCCAGCACTATATACTGCTGCAACTTTGTATAATGCCCACATGAACCCTCGGGTTCATATATGTATCTGTAAATCTGGCTCTGATACTAACCAGTGCCTCCCCAGCCATTTACCCATACTTGCCTACTTTTGAAAAAGAATTTCAGGGAGATTGTGAAAGCAGCACCTATGAGCGCGGCGGTAAAGTGGGCGTGTACTGCTACATCTGAGAGGCGTGTCTTAAAATTGATTTACATCCAAATGTAAATGAGCCCCAAAGCAGTTAGTAAGATCTACTTGTTGATGAAAATACACTGATAATTCTCAGAAAATACATGTAAGCATTGGGATCATTGTGCCTTATAACCAATGCAGGGAAATTATACTAATGATCCCATTTGAATGTATATATCTCTGTTTTTTCTTTTATATAACAGCTTCATAATGGGGGTAAGGTGAAATGAGGGAGATTGGTAGACTCTTCAGGGAGACAGGGAGATTGCTGCTATTTCAGGGAGTCTCCCTGACAATGAGGGAGAGTTGGCAAGTATGCATTTACCTCCCCGCACGTCACTGGTATTATGAAGTGAGGAACTGCATTAAGGGAGCAGACCGATTATCCTTCCTTTTCTGTCTAGTCAAGGACATATAGCAGATGACCTGTTGTGACTGTAATCTTAATTGAATATTTCTCAGTGCCTTATTTGTGAAAACAGCCGTTTATCACCCAGTAATGCATTAAGAGCTGTGTCAATATCTGGGAAAAAAGAGTTGGTGCATCAGGCAGGCCAATAACTCTCCTGAGCATGAATTAATACTTTTTTATAAGCCTGTTTAGCAATTTTATTCACTTCAGAATGCTGGTGCAAAGCCCAATGTAAGTAGTATAGGTTAGGTGTGGGTGTCCTGGCAGCTAGAGCCACCCATATGATCTGGTATTAGGATACCCATTCAGTATAATGTGGGACCTATCAGGAAGGGAAAGTGTTAGCATTACTCCTTTCAGACATAAGTGAAAACCTGGGAATTTGCCAGGGCATGGCAAGTCAACCCTGGTCCTGCTTATGTCTGAAATAGTCTGACCTGGGTTGACAGTCGACCAGGGTCATTCCCAGGACTTGCAACCTGTGTCAGTGCCCCGGTTTATGTCTGAAAGGCATAACCCAGGTCTTGATGACCTGGTTCATACCTAAAAGGGCTTGATTAGTGGGCACAGTAGATCTTGGAGATTACCTCATCTCCAAGCATCCACTGCTAGACGAAAGACCTAAGTCTGGTGTAAAGGGTGATGACCCGGGAATAACCCAGGTCCATCACCCAGGTGTAAAAGGGGATAAATATAGAAACCCTGACTCCCGTGTTCAGTGTCCAAGGTCCGAGCTGGGTTAAAACTGGGGTTTATGTCTGAGATGGGCCAGCAGTCACATCATCCCTTATTAAGAGAATGGGTTTCCAAATGTTTTTACCTACTTTGTGTCAGTGCCTGAGCTGGCATCCCTGTGAGGATTTATTTATTTTTAGTGAGAACATCTGTCATGAACATGTGCCTACCTCAGAAAATGGCCGTAATGATCAGAATCCATTTTACCTCTGAATGATTATTTTTTCCTCACAACTAATACCTGAGGAAAAGGATGATGATGATGATGATGATGATGACACAGTGACAAGCCTTTATAAGGATTTTTGGTATGATTGAGCCTGCTACAGTCAGAGGCTAAAAAATGCACTATATCTGTGACAGAAACCAGTACTGTATCGTCTGTCATCAGTCTCTGACAGAAAACTTAGGCCCTCATTCAAACCCGATCGTAAAAGCTATGCGCTCGCAAGCGGGTCGATGGTGAGGCATTGCGCACGCACTGCGCGTGCTCAAGTCCCGGAGCGAGAGAGAAATTCTCTCACTCCGGGGCTCGCTACAAACGGGGCGGCTGTCGATGTTGATTGACAGCTCGCCCCATTTTGTAGGCAGGGATGGGGGGTGGCTGGCGAAACGGAGGCGTTCCCGAAGGAACGCCTGCCATTTGGGGGCGGCCCTACTGACATCACGAGTGATGTCAGTAGTGAGCTTCCGGCTCTATTAGAGCCGAAAGCTCACGGGCTTGCGGCAGACGAGACCCTACCACAAGGGTCTCATCGCAAGCCCCGATGGTCGCGATGGTCAAGACCATCGCGACCATCACCTGGCCACTCGCTAAAGCTGTGGGTGGTCACCCACAGCTAGCGAGCGGCCAGGAGGCTGGCTTTAAAAAAAAAAAAGCGGCCGCCCTCATTCAGAGCGAGCGTTCGCTTTTTGCGAGCGGCTCTGAATGAGGGCCTTAGTTCTAAGGCTGGGTACACACCTAAAGATTTTCTGTCCAACCATCCAACTAGTTGATTGATTGGAATGAAAATCTGGTAACGTATGGGAGTAACTGATGATCAGCAATTTGCTCCTAAATGCCAGAAAACAGATGAAAGTGGTCGTCAGATAAGTTTGTTAAATGTTTGATCTAAACAATTTGTTCAAAAAACAGTTTTCCTGCGTTTGGGAACAAATTGCTGATCGTCATTTGCTTTCATACCTTACCAGATTTTCATTCCGACCAATCAACTAGTTGGATGGTTGGACAGAAAATATTTGTGTGTGTACCCAGCCTTAGTGCTCAATGTGACTTTATAAACACAGCTGTCCCAAAAATTTCCTCAGACTCCCCATCTACTGCAGAAGAGGAAGTTGTGGATTATTCTATATGGAAAGGACAGCAATGGGTTTATCATGAAAGTACCCTTTAATCAAACTTTAGGGATTGAATATGATTTGGGTCTTGCACTGTATGATTATATGAATTGGGTCTTGCACTGTATGATTATTCCTCTGACCTTTAACCTTGGATCCCTCATCTAGGGTATTGGCTTCTGCTACTGCTGCTTACTAGTGCAACAAACCTTGGAATCCACTTTTGTAATACTCCAAGATCCAGTCAATTCTTGTGTTACCTGACAATAACAGATTGTGGCCCCCATTTACTAACGAGTTTTATCACTAAAACGAGTAAAAAATTTCACTGTGTATGATAAATGGTGCTCCAGCCAATCACCTCCCAACTGTCATTTTTTTAACAGTTGACAGTTGGGAGGTGTATATAAATGAGCGCTATAATGCATGATAATCATACAAATAAACATATAAAAAAAAAGGTTGATGTTTATAGTTTTTTTTTACGACTAAATGGAAGTGGTGGCTATTTCATATCACAACAAACAAAGAAAATCTTTCAGATCAATGATTTCTTGTCCTGCGAAACGGAAAGAATGATTTATGTATTGGAATGTCCTTGTGGGATCCAATATGTTGGACAGACGAAAAGAAAAATTAAGGTGAGAATAGCAGAACATCTATACAACATCAAAAAAGGACTCGCCACTCATAGTGTATCGACATATTTTCTGACCCATCATGATAAGAAGCCAAAAAGTCTGAAATTTCTGGGAATTCAAGGAATCAAACCAAATTGGAGAGGAGAAGATAAGATTCATTTATTGAAAAGAAATTAAACCAAATGGATCTTCCTCCTGAAAATGCTGGAACCATATGGACTAAATATTGATATAGAACTTAATGCTTTCTTAGAAAAATTCCCCTTCTTTTTCTTAAAAAAACCCTTTCCCCTTTTTTATATACATTTTTTATATATACTGTACATTTTTTATATACACAATTTTTATAGTTATATTCTTATTACAAATTGCCTCCTTATTTTTATATATATTTTTTATATATATTTTATAATCACATTACGATCACTTCTCATATTCACTATGCATAATAATCATCAAATACAAACTTTTAATTCGAAAGTGAATCAGGAATGGACTTCCGGTTTTTACTTCAGTAAAGTTTAGTATAAATACACCCATTTGAAAGAACAATCCTAATCCTTGAAAAAGGACCAGAAGCGGTCCGAAACGCATTGGATAAGGAAGGAAGTGTGAAGAGCTTAAGGACCATACCGAGCGGCACATTACCCGCGAAAACACGTGAGGCGGCCGGCGTCTGACGTCAACTACAGCGGCCGAGACATGCCTGAAGCTACCTTTTGGAGAAGGTACCACTGGTGGTAAGTTGGGATAGCTTAGGTGGAGCCCGACACCACGGACTTGTGACATTTTGTGGAACTATAGCCACCACTTCCATTTAGTCGTAAAAAAGACTATAAACATCAACCTTTTTTTTATATGTTTGTTTGTATGATTATTATGCATTATAGCACTCATTTATATACACCTATTGATATTTAACCCTATTGAGTTGCTACTACTCATTTGAGCGCAGAACATTTAATTCTATTAAGTTGACAGTTGGAAGCTGATTGGCTGGAGCACCATTTATTATACACAGTGAAATGTATCACTCGTTTTGGTAATAAAACTCGTTAGTAAATGAGGCCCTAAACATTATGCCTAAGACAATACCCCAGGGTTTCCCAACCAAGGTCCTCAAGGCACACTAACAGTCCTGGTTTTAAGTATAGCCATACTTGAGCACATGTGACTTAATTAGTACCTCAGTTGTTTTGATATAACCATCTGTGCATAAGCATGGATATCACTAAAACCAGGACTGTTAGTGTGCCTTGAGGACCGAGGTTGGGAATCACTGCAATAGCCGAAATTGTTAGAAGTATTATCATCACACTAAAAGAAATCCATATAACTTATGAAGGCTGGCTATTAGAACATTTGATTCCACTGTTTCTTTTCTTTATCATAGTAGTGTAAAACATAATAACCTTATATGTTTGAATGTATATGTGTGGTACTGGTTTTATATATATATATATATATATATATATATATTACAAAAAAGAGGGGCACTCACTTCTTTTTTGTACTAGTCAATTGGATTAGTTTTTGGACTCCAGCTGCTTTGGACTATGTTTGATGTGAGTGCAACCTTTTTTGTATTATATATATATATATTTATATTTATAATCCAGGTGATGGAGTCCTGGTAATAACAGATGGACGAAACGCGTTGAGGCTGTCATTTACTCCGGCTCTGGGACCTGTATTGTTTGCTGCTGTTCCCTCTGGCTCAGGTAAGCTTTTTTGCATTGATTAAAACTCTGTGCACATTTTTTTATGTACGCTTAACTTATATTGTTTTTGTTAAATAAATCACTTTTTCTTAAGCATACTGCACTATATATATTGTTTTATTTTGTATATCTGCACTTCTTGTGAAAGTCCCTGGGAACACTGGTGGAGCTGGGATTTGATTCCAGGATTAGGGGCCTATTCATCAACACTTAAATAAAGTTTTTAAGGACATTTTTCTTAATTAATGTTATTTTAGTATTCATGAAGAGACTTAACCAGGAGATATCAGTGATATCTCCTGTGTTAAGTCCGCCTGCGTTAATTTCCAATATGGAAATTATGGTATTCATCAAATTCCGAAAATTATGTAATTTCTGAATTTCATGGAGTTATATCCACCACTGTGAGGTGGCAAAAAGCAGGTGACACTTACCTGTGGTCAGCGTGTGCAGGTCCCCCGGCGCTCTGGTCCGTCCTCTGGCTCCGGTGGCTGCTCTGACACGTGTTCTCCCAGCAGAACACAATAAAGTTTAGAAAAAAAAAGTGTTTTGTTTTTTTCTAAACTGTACTGTGGTCTGCTGGGAGAACATAGAGCTGGAGGCGCTGCAGCGGGCAGGTAAGTCGGAGATGGGGGGAGGTATGCGAAGGGGGGAGGGGGGGTTGGGGGGGACACACAAAATTACCGCAGCTGCAGGCAGTGCTGCGCATGCGCTGGTTTTACGAATGTAACAGAGCATGTGCAGCACAGATTACAGCTGCGGTAAGGTAGTGTAGAGAGGGAAAATTATCTATTTCCCAAAAAGCTGTCATCGCAAAAATGACAGCTTTTCAAAATACTGTAGATAGTTATGGAGAGGAGGAATGATAATTCCTCCTGTAATTAGGTAGAACTCCATGCGAGTTCTAAACCTAATTACCTCCCAAGATTTTTTTATGTATGATGAATACGCCCCTTAGGGGTCTATTTACTAAGCAGTGTTAGGAGACTTAGTAAAAAGTGATAAGAAAGTGATAAGGTGCTAGCCAATCAGCTCCCAACTGTCATCTCACAGGCTGTGTTTGAAAAATGACAGTTGGGAGCTGATTGGCTGGCACCTTATCACTTTTCACTCTGTCTCCTTACACTGTTTAGTAAATAGACCCCTTAATTACTATTACAAGTGCTGATAGTCCAAAGGTATTCCCTGGGCTTTCTACTGTATATGGTACGTGTGGAGTCTATAGAATTTATATGACACTAGGAAAGTGTAAATTTAATGCACTAGAAGGCGCCTTTGCCTTTATTTTATCACAGAATCTTCACCTATTGGGATATAGGAATTGGCCTGTGGAAGCCACTGGAAGTTCCGGGGAGTGCACATAGGGCTCTATTTACTACAATCCGCATTTGAAATGCAGATTGTAGTGTGATATTACCGACTGAATTCGCATTGCGAATTCAGGCAATATCACAGGGATTTACTACAAATCCCTTGCAGGGACAGAGCTTGCGATAAAGCTCTGTCCCTGCGAATCCCCTCCGCACACTTATCACGGTATTTTCGCAAAAAATACTGTGACAAATGTCGACGCATGCGCCGACCGGCCATCACTAAGCCCCGCCCCTGGTGCTAAGCCCCTCCCCCATGATCGCGGACCCCCCGTGACATCCCCTTCCCACGTCCCCCCCTCCCTTAATTACACTTACCTGCAGTCATCGGTGTTCTGGTGATGTCCTCCCTGGCTCCGGTCAGCTGACATCCCAAACTGCACTGGGACCCAGTCAGGTGACGACCGGGCCCCAGTGCAGGCTGGGAGACCAGCTGACCGGAGGAAGGACATCACCCGGACCCTCTTTTTTTTTTTAGCAGTGATCAGTGTGATCACTGGGGCCGGTTCCGGGCTCTGCTCTGCCCGTTAGAGCAGAGCAGGAGTCCGGTAACCGGGAGAGACCCTGGATAACGCCACCTTCAGGTGGCGTTATCACAAGGCTTTCCCCGGTATTTTTTCACAATTTATTTTTAGTAACTTTGGCCAGATCACATTTCCCATTACAATTATGGGAAATGCGATCTGCCTACTAAAAATAAGTGATAATTAGGGGTTGGAGTAGAATTTTACAAATTCTACTCCAATTGCCCTGTAGTAACTGTAGGTGATACTAAAATAATGTGAAAAGGGTGTGAAAACTTTAATTTAGTAAAAATAATGTTAATAAATAGAGCCCATAGAGAGAAGACTTCCATAAAGGATACTTATTTCTTCATTTGGGTCACTAAAGTTAAGCGCCTTTGTCACTATATGTTTAATATATAAATATATATTTATTTATTATAAGGGCGCAGTCGGGCCCTTATATTAAGGCTGAATCGAAAAAACGAAATTCTCCCATAGAGAACTCCTGTCCTGAGGAGGGCATGGTGTTTAAGGGGCTAAACCTCAAACACTATTGGAGCTACCGATCTGAAATTTGGCACGGGCGGGTAGAACTGTTGCTCGGTGCTGCATGCCAAATTTCAGGGCAAAAGGTGCATACACACGTAACGAATTTGTAACCAACGATTTTCTGTCAGATTTTCCCTTTTTTTGAAGTGTAATGAACAATGAACGAAAAATGTTCCTTCCCTTAATGAAAATCGTTATGTTGGACAGTCTGAAATGGACAATGAACAACAACTACAAACTACAAACGGGAGCACACTTTAAATATTATCGTTCATCGTTATAACTCAGAAACTGAACAATTTTTTGAACGATTGAATGATAACGACAAATCGTTAAAAAAATCGTTACGTGAGTATGCACCTAAAAACATTCAAAAAATTAGTATTTGGGAGTAACCTAAAGTTTCAACTGTCAGTTTTTTCTGACACTCTGAGTTAGGACCACTTTTCTGCTGTTCTCTATGGGGGATTTTTGGGAAGGCATAAGTCAGGGCAGGGAGAATTTAGACTTGGGGTTTGTTTTATTAGGTAGGTCTTGTTCCAGGGTAGGTGCTTTTGGGGTTCAGCTAAATTAGAAAGTTACAGTTTTTAAACTATTACCTCACAAATGTGCCATTATACAGATAGGGAGCTTCATGTTGTTGCGCAGCCTCAGTAGGTGTCTCCAACAGGGGATGGACTCACTGTGGCTTCACTTGGGTGCACAAACATGGCTGTCCTTTGCGGGCGGTAGCAGCGGTGGGACTCGGGGGAAGGAAGCGTGCATTAGCTGCGGCTGGGACCCGGGGTAGGTAGCGGGCGTTAACAGCGGCGGTGCGAGCTGCAGGACCCGGGGGAGGTAGCAGGCGTTAGCGGCAGTGTGGGCGGCAATGGTGTGGGCCGCAGGAACCGGGGGAGGCAGCAGGCTTTAGCGGCAGATGCAGGCATGGATCAGGAAGATCTGTGATGCCTGCATCTGTGTATAAATATATAAATACAGAAGCACGGACGGGATCAGCGAGATCTATCTGTGCTTCTGTGTTTAAAAAATGTAACCTGTGTAAAAAAAAAAATGGCGTGGTCCCCCCCAAAAGAACAATCAGCACCGGGCTCTGGAGACCCAGTACTGGTAATGCTAAATACAGGGGACAAATGATGTAGGGGTCCCCTGTATTCAGCACAACCAGCACTGGGCTCTGAGCCGGTCCTGGCTCTGGAAATACAGGGGAAAAAAAGCGTATGTTTCCCTTGTATTTACCAGAACCAGCCCTTTCTGGTGGGGGGTGATGCCACAGCCAGTGAAACCCTTACACCGGTCCCCTAGCTGAAGCATCACTCCTGACCGCTAGTCAGCCCAGGCCGGGGATCCCTGGGGATCCTCCCCAATAAAGGGGTCCCCAGGCTGATAGTCTGGGACTATCCCTGGCACCCCTGGAGCGGTGGGTGCAGAGTTGATTGTGTATAGAGTGGTGCATTTGATGTTAGTAAAAATATTGTCTTTTGCTGAGGAACTAAAGTTGCCAGCAAGCCTTAAATGCCACCGGCCTCCAGGTGAAGTCGCCGTGGAAGTCCTGAGGGAGGTGGTAGACATGTAAAAGAGCTTAAAGGCTGCGGCCCCCCAGGTGAAGGTTCAGGAAAATAAAATATTCAAATAAAAACAGAACACCGATTGTTTTAATATTTCTTTTACAGGGGTATAGGTACCAGCGGGCCTTTAATGCCCGCTTGCTGGTACTTCTGGTTCTCCAAGTACCAGCATGCGTGGAAGGATTGCTGGGACCTGTAGTTCGACTGCAAAAGATAATATTTTAACTCTTATGCACCACATTTATACACAATCAACCCGGCACCCACCACCCATGGGTGCAGGGGATAGCCCCGGGCTATCAGCCTAGGCCTGGGGTGCCCTGGAGAGGGGGATCTCTTTATTGGGGGGAGTCCCCACCTCCCCAGGGATCCCTGGCCTCAGTTGACTAGCAGTCAGGGGTAATGCTTTGGCTGAGTGACCCGGTGAAAGGGTTCCTCTGGCTGTGGCATTACCCCCCCCCGCTAGAAAGGTGCTGGTTATAGTTAATACAGGGGACCCCTACACTTTTTGTCCCCTGTATTTCCAAAATCAGGGCTGGCTCAGCTCAGCCCAGTGCTGGTTGCGCTACGTCTTTTGTCCCCTGTATTTTGGCAACCAGGACTGGCTGCAAAAATCCCGGGGCTGGTAGTGCATTAGGGAGGAGGGGACACGCCATTTAAAAAAAAAAAATTACACTTGTTTTAAAACAAAATTTTTTCTCAGATGCATGCACACACCGATCATACTGATCTCTGAATAATTTTTTTTAACACAGATGCCTGCATCACAGATCTCACTGATCTGTGCATGCAGTCAGCTATCTTTATACCTTGCACAACAGTTCTTATGTCAAAATGTGCTGTTTAGGCACCATATTGTGTCCTGGAGTGCTGGGGAGTGTTCAAGGGAAATAATTCACGATATCGCATCGTGAGCACATCGTTCTGTGTGTAGGAGCCTTAAGAAGCAGTTCAGGGCTGGGACCATCAGTGCCAGTGAGCCCCTTTGTCCCCCGCTGCTGCCCCTGTGCACTGCCCCGCTGCTACCACTGCTCTGCACCCCTCTGCTGCCCCTGTGCACTGGCCCACATGCCTGTAGCCTGCCTCCCGCAACCGTCTCTCCCTCTGCACCCCTGAAACACCTCCTGTGTTCTGTCCCCTCCACCATCAGCACTAGTGTACCATTTTGTTGCCCTTCTCCCCTGCAGGTGGCCCGATTTGCTGCTCCCATCTCTGATGGTTAATAAATGATAAAAAAACAATGAAATTCCATAGACAAAAAACCTTATGGCTTCACATGTCCCATTAAGGCTTCTTAGACATGATTTGAAATTTCACAAAATCTACTGAATTTCTGCCACTCAAATTAAAAAAAGCAATGAAATTACGATCATTAAGGATGACGCCTTAATGGACGTGTTACTTGCGCAGTACAGATATGCAATCACACCCTGTGGTTAACTGCAGATTCAGCACTCTCACAGAGTGAAATTGCTGTCACTCACAAAATGGTGGAGCTGCTAATTCACAGAATTGTGAGCTCATTGGAATACACACATCCAGTCTATGCAACTGAGGTCTGAGCAGTTATGTGGCACACACATCCCACTCAGTGCCCACAATCTTCCCATTCGGTCACCACAATAATCCCACTGGGTTGCAACATCTTTCTCACTCCATACATCTATCTCATTTAGAATATACATTCAGCTCCCTAATTGCTAAAACTATAATATTCTGTCTATGCATGTACACTTTCTTCCCCTATATGCCTCCATGCTGCTCTATCTTCCCCAATCCCTACTGCTGTGTGGTCTCTCAACTGTGCTAGTCTGTATTCCCTCATCTGCACCAATCTGTCTTTCCCCGTCCGTGCCCCCCTGTCTTACTGCATCCGTGCCAATCTGTTTTCTTACATCTGGAAACAGATTGGCACCCCTAACTGCGCTGCAGCCACACCTTTGAGCCGCCACTTGTCCCAGACAATGAGCTTACAGTCCCCCAGCACTTGGGCCATGTTGTTTGTCACCCAATCACCTTTGTCAAGAGGAACATTGTTACCCCTTTTCAGCCCCTTAGGAGTAAAATTTAGAGAAATCCCTATTTAGTGGGTGGTTAGGTCATGAAGAAATTTAGGACCTCATTCAGAGTCGGTCGTTGCGGCTGCTTGGTCGTAAGGGAAAAGGGTCCGGATATGCAAATGAAGCGCTCGCACGTTGCGTCGTTAAGATGGGATCTTTAGCTGGACGAGCGAGGGGAGGATGCTGCCGTAAGACTAAAAAGACGCCCCCTTCTCGTTCGCAATACACGTCATCTCCGGGCATATAAGGATTAATCGAGACCATCGGGAATCATCGGAGCTGGTCGTAGAGCTTAAGGTTGACCATACCCTCTCTTAAGCACTACGATCAAGTCAGTGTCAAAACCTCCCATGTCACATGTGCCATGACGCTACTTTGTTAATTATGCACTCCCATAAAACGCTGTTTGCATAATCAGGCACGCCTGCGTTCGGATCTCCACTCCCCCGTTCACAAGCACCTTCCCCTGTTAACACCCACAAACGCCTCATCCTGTCACTCAAACTAACGACCTGGCCAAGTTGAAGGAGAGAGAAATTTCCGATCGCAACAGCTAGTTTGTGGACTAGGTATTGATGAGTCTGTGAGTCAGGACATTTCATTATATATATATATATATATATATATATATATATATATATATATATACACACACATGACTAAAAGAGAATATATATATATATATGTATATATATATATATATATATATATATATATATATATATAAAAATCATTGAATGAATACAGCTCCAAATATTCCACTCTGCCCAGCGTTTAGTGCTTTCACTAATGGGTGATTAATCAGATTATACTTATATATAAGAAATGTATACTTGTATGTGCATATACTTATGTATATGCTGCACTCCCTTTGTACAAGGTGTCTGCTCAGTCAACAGAGCGGTAGCAGTTGGATGCCACTACCTAGATAACAATTAATCAAACAATGTAGTTGACAACGAGCGCCTATTAGTGCAATGTTCTGAATAATTTGTATGGTAAAAATGTGTGACATAAACAATATTTATGTAATAAAGTGCAAATAAGCTTACTTGTTAGTGTACCATTGATAATTTATAAAGTGAGAGTGTGCAACCTGTGCAATGTTAATAAAGTGCAAGCGTGCTCCCTTGCTGATATGGCATCATTAAAAACGATACTCAGAGTGACCTAGCGCTCTATTTACTACAATCCACATTGGTAATGCAGATTGTAGTGTGATATTACCGAGTGAATTCGCATTGCGAATTCAGGCAATATCACAGGGATTTACTAAAAATCCCTTGCAGGGACAGAGATTGCGAGAAAGCTCTGTCCCTGCGAATCCCCTCCGCACACTAGTCACGGTATTTTTGCAAAAAAATACCGTGACATGTGCCCCGCACATGCGCCGACCGGCGGCCGCTGCTACACACCTAGGCGCTAAGCCCAGCCCCCGTCGCCAAGCCCCGACACCCTTTTGCACTTTATTTTAGTAAAAATAATGTTAATAAATAGAGCCCTTTGTGCAGATTATTTCAAAATAAAACCATGTATTTAATTTCATATGAGTTCATAAACTAATACACGCAATTTATTAAGGGTAAAAATAACAAAACATTAAGCTTCCACATAAAACATATATAGGGAAAAATAAAAGAATAGTTTAAAAATTCCGAAAAAAATTCATTTTTTTTTAGAAAAATCTTTTCTAAAAAAACTTTTTTATATATAGATAAAAAACAGAGCTCAGCTTATCTTTCAGCAGTATTTGGTAAAGTTCATAGTAGCAGAAAGCATATATATATATATATATTTATATATATTTTTTTTATTTAATTTTAATAAATCATTACCTGGCATCAACTGTGTATGAAAATTCACCCATTCACTGCTTCTGTTATTGCATACAGCTTGAACACGAAGTGATAAGACTCTGTTTAGATCATGTCTTCCAATATCCACTGTCCAATTTGTTGTGAGCCCATCTTCCAGGGTTTCCTATATGGTAATACAAATATTATTACTGTTTTTTATATAGTGTTGCCATATTACATAAAACTGTACAGAGAAATTATATCATTCACATCAGTCAATGACCTATTGGTGATTTACAGCCTAAATTAGCTAACACACACATACTCAGAGTGTCTGGGCCCCCGTGTTATGGTTAGGCGAAAATCATCCTCAAAAGTTTTGGTTTTGGATTTCATGAAAAAATTCTAAAAACAGATAAAATCATGTAGTGTGGGCCTGTTTTTGTTCCTACAGTATTATTTACCTCAATAA
Organism: Taudactylus pleione; assembly: GCA_031769625.1. Taxonomy (NCBI): domain Eukaryota; kingdom Metazoa; phylum Chordata; class Amphibia; order Anura; family Myobatrachidae; genus Taudactylus; species Taudactylus pleione. The sequence continues at coordinate 13,312,796 of JAUIMM010000038.1, forward strand.
TATTAATTTTCAGTCATTTCCAGTCAATTTTGACCACCTCACAACTCAAATACCTTATGTACTATCATTCGATTTGAAATCGAAAACAAAATCGAACTTCAAATCCCCAAATGAATAGATGTGCTTCATGCTTTCGATTTGAGCATGAGCAGGTTGGATTGACACAGATACATGCATACATCAGGGAGATGCATGCATGTATCTTACTGTAAAAAAGCTAAGAAAGAGTTAAATTTGGAAATTTGGGAACCACAAGTACCAGCATGTGGGGCATTAAGGGCCAGCTGGTACCTGTAGTTCACCTGTAAAGAAATGTTTAAATAAACACAAGACACACACACTGTCAGGGACGCCGACAGCCGCACCGGGCCCAGGTGACAGGTGGGAGTGGCCTAATCATGGGAGGCGTGGCCACACTCCCTTAGAAAAATAAATAAAATAATTTTTGCAGCGCTGCGCGCTGGGGAGGGAGGCGCTGTGTGATCGCTCACCCCATAGACATAGTAGACTGCTCCGGTTGCTGCTTTAGTAGCCGTGAGCAGTCTCCCAGTGCATCCTAGCACACAGCAGCGTGTGCTGGGCTGCTGTGACGAAAGAGGAAGGGGGAGAGGTGCCAGACCCGGGCCCCTACATACACACTCACACATACTCACCTACATTACCTGGAGTGGTCCCCTTGTCCCTGTAGGCATCCAATGCCTTCTTAAAAAAAAAAATCCTAATCCACACAACATGTAACAACCAGGATGGTTGTTACTTCTCGAATGAAGCGCTCAGATGTTGCTTCTGCCTTTGTAGAGCCGTATCTGAGCGTTCATTGGCTGAGAGAGGTCCATGCCCACCTCTCTCAGCCATTGAACGGCTCCTCCATTGAAAGAACAAGATAATACTGCGCTGGTGTGTCCCTGTCAAAACAGCAAATAATTGCACTAATAATAGGTAATCACATCTATTTAATAAAATTGATCAAGTACTAATAGAAATAAATATAAAACTACACTACTATTAGTACTTACTCAATTTTATTAAATTAATGTGATTATCTATTATTGGTGTAATTGTTTGTTGTTTTGACAGGGACACACCAACGCAGTATTATCTTGTTCTTTCTGTGTATTTTTGGGGCTGGCATACCTCTTTTAATACTGCTGCAGGGTGAGTCCAATTTTACAGATTCACACAGGTCCAGTTAGTACCTTTTTCATTCCTTTGCTGGGCTCCTCCATTGAAGTCAATTGTGGGAACCGCAGAATAAACTTTAGTTACCCTGCGGCTCTCCATTGACGTTCACTGGCTGATAGATGGGGCTGACCTCTCTCAGCCAATGAATGCTCAGATGCGGCTCTACAAAGGCTAGAGCCGCGTCTGAGATCTTCATTCGGGAGATAACAACCATCCTGGTTATCATCTGTTGCGTGGATCGCGTTTATTCGTTTTTTTATTTTAAGAAGACCATGGATGCCTACTTTGGAACGAAGAGGACAGATCCACGCATAGGAGAAGGCGGGTATATTTTTTAATTTCCACAGGTACCGTATGGAATTTCTACTGGACAAGGGGACCGATGCTACAGGGATACATAGGTGAGTATGAGTATATGTGTGTGTGCATGTGTATTTACATGTGTGAGTGCATGTATGTTTAATAAAATTATACTGTGTACGGTGTGTGTGTCCTGCGTTTTTTAATATTGCTTTTGTAGTGGAACTACAGGTACCAGCAGGCCTGTAATGCCCCGAATGCTGGTACTTGTGGTTCTCCAAATACCAGCATGCGGAGGAAGCTTGCTGGTACCTGCAGTTCCACAGTTCCAAAGTCAAAGACAATATTTAAAACTATATAAAATGCACTACACTTACACTATCAACCCGCCACCCACCGCCAAGGGGTGGCAGGGATAGCCCCGGGCTATCATCCTAGGCCATGGGTGCCCTGGAGAGGGGGACCCCTTTATTGGGGGGTCCCCAACTTCCCAGGGATCCCTGCCCTGGCCTGACTAGTGGTTAGGGCTGATGCTGCGGCTGGGGGACCTGGTGAAAGGGCTCCCCTGGCTGTGGCATCAGCCCCCCACTTGAAAGGGTCCAGTGCTGGTTCTGGGAATTACAGGGGGACCCTACGCAATTTTTTCCATTGTAATTCCAGAACCAGGATTGGTTCCCAGAGCTCAGTGCTGGTTGTACTAAGTATAGTGGAACCCTACGCAATTTTTTCTCTGTACTGTACTTAGACAGCCAGTACTGGCTATGAAAAGTCCGGGGCTGGCTCTGTTTTAGGGGGGACCCCACGTCATTTTTTTATCTAAATTTTACTATTTATAAGATTGTTACAATAAGATACATGCATGAATCTCACTGATGTATGCATGTATCTTAATGTAACAAGCTTATAAATAGTTACATTTAGATAAAAAAAATTACGTGGGGTCCCCCCCTAAAACAGAGCCAGCCCTGGACTTTTCATAGCCAGTACTGGTTGTCTAAGTACAGAGAACAAGCATGTATCAGTTGTATTCAGGTGGATATTTGCAGTTCGGTTTGAAGTGGGATTTGTTGCTCGATTTGTACATGAACATGCCAAATCGAACAGCAAATCACTGTTCCAAACCGAACCAAATCGAATTCGATTTGGGAAATGCTTTTCAAAATGAATGTTAGTAATTGAGGGATTTGAAGTTTCGATTTGAGTCGGTTTGATGTGAGATAAATTGATCTACAAAACTAAAGGCAAATCGAAGTTAGTAAATTTACCCCTAATGGTGCATACAAACAGGTCGATATTTTGGACGACTGAACAATAACGATGTCGTTATCGTTCAGTCATCCCAAAAATTGTCCAGTTTCAGCCCCAAAACGATGAACGATAATTACCAATGCCCGCTCCCATTTCTAGTTGGTAGTTGCCGTTCATCACCCAAACCTCCTGTCCAACCTGAGGAAGCCCGGCACTGAATGAAATTGTTCTTCATTTAATTCAGTGTTTGTGCTCAGTGTCGTTAACAACACTGAGCACACCCCTGCCGGGGACACACAGGACGATTTCGTTTGGGGAGAAAATCGTCCCGTGTGTACGCACCTTTAGTATTTAAATGGTACAAACACTTGAATATTAGTAGTTAAAGGGGCCTATTCATTAAACGTAAAAATTCAATGGAGATAATTAGCTTTAGAACTCTCATGGAGTTCTAGCTAATTATAGGTGGAATTCATCATTCCACCTCTCCATAAGTATCTATTCCGAACAGCTGTCATTTTTGCGATGACAGCTTTTCGGGAAATAGATACTTTTCCCTGCCTACACTAACTTATCGCATCTGGAAACAGTGCTGCGCATGCGCTGTTACATCTGTAAAACCAGGGAATGCGCAGCACTGCCTACAGATGCGTTAAGTTTCGTACCAATCCCCCCGACCCCCCCCACCCCCCTCCGCTCACCCTCCCCCCCCCCCCCACGACTTACCTGTCCGCGCAGCAGCCTCCGGCTCCGTCCTGCTGGTCTGTCATGTGGTTTCCCAGCAGACCACATGATAGATTAAGAAAAAAATAATAATTTTTTCTTTTTCTAAACTTTCTTGTGCTCTGCTGGGGAGCACACATGACAGACCAGCCTCCGGAGCCTGAGGACGGAGCAGAGCGCTGGAGGGACTCGTCCGGGGACCTGCACACGCTGATACAGGTAAGTGGATTCTGCTATTCGCCACCTCACAGTGGCGAATAGTAACTGCATCAAATTCCGAAAATTTATAATTTTCTGAATTTGATGAATACCACAATTTCCACATCCCCATACTAATGTATGGGGAGTGTGGAAATTAACGCAGGGGAACTTAGCAAGGAGATATCTGTGATATCTCCTGTGTTAAGTCTGTTCATGAATACCAAAATAACATTATTTAAGGAAAATGTCCTTAAAAACGTTATTTTAGTGTTGATGAATAGGCCCCAAAGTGTGACTTGATTAGTAGCCTTTAAGAGGGTCTATAAATAACATAGATAATGTTTATAAACATTAGTATCATAGCAGCACAATCATGACCCCTTATAAAATGCATGTAACCGGTATATATAGGTTTACTTAATTATCTACTAGGTAGATCTATTTGAGGCTACTCCTATATGCAGATATATTTTATAGGGGGGCATTATTATTGAAGTGACAAGCCAGCAGTAATCTAATAGACTGAGCAGTGTTATATTGATGGAATGGTTCAGCAATGTATTTGCATGGAAATGCCATATACTCAGCATTGAGAGATTATTCAAAACAGTTGCTCAGTGATATACTGGCATGGAAGTTTAGTGTGATTATAAAGAGCATACCCACTACTAATTGTTCAGACTCCTTGCCCTTATTTCTGCTGCTTCTTATAGTGATATAAATTATTATTACAATGATATATTAATCATTTGATTGAGGAGAGATATCTCAACGTCTTCCCAGCTCCAAACAGTGCTTTAAAAAGTTGTCCAGGCTGAACCAAACTCACCTCCTCCGTACTGCACTATAAATCACTGCACATATTCCTGATCCACTGTTTCTACAGACAGTCTTGAATCACACTGCTTGACACATAGATTTGTATAGATCACACTGCTGACACGCAGACAGTGGACTCACCTCTCTTCAGGGGCGGGATGCATTAACACTTACCGCCAGTCACCGCAATTGTACAGATCGCATATGCACTAACATATGCGATCAGTACAGCAAAGGACAGCTCTTCCGATAAGAGCTTTGTGATCCCTGCCGCCTTGTGGACTTCCGGACTTATGACCCGGGAGTACATCTGCGCATGCGCAGAGTGACGCGGCGGCCGCGGAGCATGCTGGGAGGGATCCGATCGGATCCCTCATAGTAGCGTGATGCGGTAGAAGCCCATAGGCTTTTTGCTGGCGTTACCCTCCGCATCGGAGCCCGGCGGCCAAGAGATTGATGCATACGTTTAATGCATCCCAGCCCAGATCTGGACTGTGGGTCTTATTCAGAGCCGCTCGTAAGCGGCCGCTGGTTCGTTCCGAGCGATTTTCGCACATGTGCGCATGCATATGGGTATTAGTACGCATGCGCGAACCAGTCAGTGCGGCCAGAAATCGTTTGCTCGCAATATAGCGAATGCCTGCTATTTTGAGTGACAGGATGAGGCGTATGTGGGTGGTAACAGGGGAAGGTGCTTGAAAACAGGGAGTGGAAATCAGAACGAAGGCGTGCTTAAAGGTCAAAACGGCCGTTTTAAGGGTGTGCATAATTAACAAAGCAGCGTCATCGACCACGTCAGTTGGGTGTCTTTTAGCCAGAACTGCTCGCAATATTGCGGTAGGAAAAACCAACCACAAGAATAGCGAGCAGTTCATACGCTGTTCGATGTGCTCGATTAATCTAATAAATAGCGGACATGACGTATGATGCGAGCGGCCAGGGGGCGTTTTGTACTAAAAACCGTCCGCATGTTTTGTTCGCTCGTTCAGACATGGAGGCGTCAACAGACCGCAAAGAGCGAACGGTCAATTTAAATAGCCACCCCCTTTTTCTTAACGAGTGAGCGCAAATAGCGTCCGGCTCTGAATCAGACCCTGTGTTGGCTGTCAGATTCTTAGTGACAGACTTCTCAGACACTTCGCACCTCATATGTACAGCCCGCTCCCTTCTACTCATTGAAGTGCCTGGATCTACAGCCAGTGTCATAATAACACTGAGCCTGGATAATCGTGCCGGATGTGTTAAATGGGGATGCAGTGTCTCTAGCCTGGTCACAGTTTGCATCCACGTGGCTCTGGGAGAGGGGCTGATCCGGCCCACACGCACCTGCCGCCGGGTCATTCACTGAAAAACTATCACCGGTGACCAGTGCTAGGCCGCGCCCTCCCATGATAGAGGGTGCAGCTGGGAAGCAGCGTGGCCACAAGGGAATCCCCCCAATCCCCGACGACCCAGTCCAAGCCTGCATGCATTATCGGAAATGGTAAATCCTGAGGAGAGTCTTAGCAGGGTAAGCCATTTTACTATCACATCCCTGATTTTTTTTCCATCTGGTTGACACCGGTTTGTCAGTTAGTGAATGTGGTGAAACAGAGAACAGCCTGCCTGTAAATGAGCTTGCAGTTGTGTTAGATGCTGCTGCTGCTGAAGGCTATACATCCACCCAGTGGGCTACAGAGCTGGCAACAGAAATCTTGGGGCCCGGTACACTCATGTTTTTGGGGCCCCCCTATCCCCTCTCCTAGCCCTTATCCTAGTCAGTCACACTTCCCCCTCTTCCCCAGCACCTGTGTCTGTCACATCTCCCCATCTTCCTCAGTCCCTGTGTCTGTCTCACACACACCTCTTCCCCAGCATCTGTGTCTGTCACCCCCCCTCCTCCCCAACACCTGTGTCTGTCACACCTCCCCTTCTTCCCCAGCTCCTGTGTCTGTCACACACCCTCTCTTCCCCAGCAACTGTCTGTTACACACGCCTCTTCCCCAGCCCCTGCATCTGTCCAGAGCCGTAACTAGACTTTTTGGTGCTCTGTGCCAGAAAGAGCATTGGCGCCCCCCCTCATTTTTCAAAGGGACATAATGCACCCAAAAAAGGGCCATGGCTTCATGGGGAAGGGCCAGGGAAGAGATAGGAGAGGCCAGGAGATGCTGGGGATGAAATAAGAGGAAGCTACAAGCAAGAATGATAATAAACAGAAATTTGACAGGCCCAAACAGCGCCCCCTGACCTGTGGTGCCCTGTGCGATGGCACCGGCCGCACTACCCTAGCTATGGCCCTGCGTCTGTCACACCTCCCCCTCTTTCCAAGCCCATGGTCTGTCACACCTCCTCCTCTTTCCAAGCCATTGGTCTGTCACACCTGCCACTCTTTCCAAGCCATTGGTCTGTCACACCTCCCCCTCTTCCCCAGCCCGTGTCAGTCACATCTCCCCCTCTTACCCAGCACCTGTGTCTGCACACCCCCCCTCTTCCCCAGCACCTGTGTCTGTCATCCCCCCTTTTCCCCAGTACCTGTATCTGTCACACCTTCCCTTCTTCCCCAGCACCTGTTTCTGTCACATACCCCCCTCTAACCCCAGCACCTGTGTCTGTGGCTCCGACCCGAAGGCTCCTCTCTGATTCAGCGGCGCAACATCATGATGTCACGCACGCTGCGCCAGCCTCCCTGTAACTGCCAGGACTCGTGAGGATCTGGCCGCAAGCCCGCAATTGTCATGCCAGGTGCCCTGCTTACACAGCAGGTGGCAGAGACAAGGGAGACATGTGCACTGGGCTCACAAAATTCCTGAGGGTTCAGGGCTCCTCGGAATCTTGGGGTCCGGTACAAGTGTCCCCTTTGCACCCCCTGTTGCTGGGCCTGGTGGGCTGTCACAGTCATGTAATCTTAGTTTGACCAGTACAGCTTGCCCACATATCTGTAGTTAAGTGGATACTCAGCACAATGACATTTTCTAGGCCAAGAATATCTTTTTGGTTTTTTTTCAACTTCCCAATACAAAATGGAATTGAGATGAAATTTGGTAGCGGGGACACAAGACCTCACTTAACTGTCTACCAGATACATTGATGGTGGATATTGGATGCAGTTCTTATGCTAGCACAGACATCATGGCTTCACTGATCTGCAGTGCAACTGGATGGCTGCTTTCATACTTGCTTTATCTTGCAAATTATTGTTTCACAGTCAATTGTGGTTTAAAACTACTAGTCTTCTTGGTCCCCTTTGGTGATGAAGAATCACCCCCAGCAGTAGCAGCATCAACCTTAGTGTTCAAGCATTCTTCTGGCCAATCCTGGATAGGGAAGGAGTCAGTTAGCCTTCGCAAAGTGGATGCAGGAAGATTACTTCCAATTATTAATTAGGAAATTGATGATGAAGGTATTGGCAGTGGAGAATACATGTGCTGCTTCTAGCTGATGCTAGACTGCTTGTTGTGAAAATCTCAAAAATCCTGTAAAATAACAACTATTTGCGTGAACTCAGTGCAAATGAAGTAACAGGGAGAAGGTGCCTAGATGGTTAACGTCCCTACCTCTACTTACTTTGGCTTGACAAAAGTTGCCAGACTTTGGAATAAAATAATTCCACACAAAAGAGGTGGAATTTGTGGTCTTATGCCCAGGCATCACAATTGCCTTCTTCTCATCACTTGCAAGAACTACTGCCACAAGTGGCCAACTTACTTTGACACAAACAACATCCTCCTCCTAAATTTTATCAACTTTTTGTCCAACACATTCATCTTAAACATCCTTGTTAGTGTCAGATGCACAAATATCTCACTCATCCTGTTGCACTTCTACAGTAGCATTCTCAATTTTTATGTCACCATCTTTACTTTTACTGTTACTCATCCTCACATTTGCAGAGGGTGCAGAAATGGTAGAAGGGGGCTTCTCTAGGATTACAGTGTCAGAAATATCAAGCTCACACCTAACACTCTTAGACAACCTCAGAGTCCTCAGGGATTTGTGAAGTTTGTGAACACACAGTTTGTTCTTCAACCTTAGTGGGTTTCTTTTTTGTACACTGATTTGCCTGTTTTGAAGGTGACACCACTAGACTCAGAGCGAGAAAGTCTTGCATGTGAGGTTTCAGAAGATGTCTGATTTTGTTTGGCCCTGGTTTCTGCAATAGGCATTCTAGTGCATGAAACAGCAGTAGCAGAACCACCGCTCGCAAAGAAAGGCCATGGTCTGAGCCTTCCCTTGCCACTGCATGTGGTGCATGGTATGTTGGCAATTTTGTATTTTGGCAGTATATTTTCCCGTTATTGTTAGAGGTGATGTTTATTTCATTAACATTTTGAAATATTGTTTAGATTTCATGTGCCCTTTCTTAAACCTTATTTTGCCTTGACCACCTCTAGTAGATGTTGAAGTACTATCATGACTGGCAGCAGCCGCAGCACTAGTACTGATTTGCTGCTCTTGCTCTTCTATCGACTAATCCATGATTGGTTTTATTTTTGACACCAGTCAAGAAATTATTTTTTTTATGCTTGAGAATTATTAGGAGGACCAGGTCTTTGTGAGAATTGTTTTAGGATGCAGATGATGGGGGGATACCACCGCACACACTGGAAAGAAAACACATTATGAAAAATTTTTGGCACTAATTTCTTTGTTTTTTTATACACAACCAACACTGGATTCCGGGGCTCTTGTGTGCCTGCTTGAACTCTAGTTCACGCAGGCGCACTAGCACTGACAAGTCAGATCAGCAGTGCTAAGTATCACTGCTCTGAAAAGAGCAGTAAAAGCATTCAGGAAGACTAATGATTTTTGGATCAGCTGTCTCCGTGCCGGAGCAATGATGAATTGCTCTGGTGCTCGCCGCAAGTTTAATTGTCAATTGTCAGGGTCCAGATAATTAACAAGGAATAGCCCCCACAGACTTTATGGAGCACATTTCACTAGGCTCAGATATGGGTCCAAGTAAATTACTCTCAGCATAGAGCCAGCGGTGAATTTAACTAAATAAATTGTAAATCTTTGTGAAGTCCACAGTAGGAGCATGCCACTGCAAATGTATAATGGGACCACAGGTAGTCACAGCCACACTATGGGAATGATTCAGAGCCGGACGCTCTGACAAGAGCGCTCGCTCTGAATCAGGGCCGTCCTACCTATTATTGGAGCAGCCTCCTGGCCGCTCGCATAGCTGTGGGTGACCACCCACAGCTTATGCGAGCGGCCAATAAGATGGTCGTGATGGTCAAGACCATCGCGACCATCGGGCTTGCGACGAGACCCTGCGGTAGGGTCTCGCTGCTGCAAGCCCAGGAGTGCTTTTGGCTCTATCAGAGCCAAAAGCACTCCCACTGACATCACTAGTGATATCAGTGGGGCCGGCCCCAGACGGTACGTTTTCCCATGGGAATGCCTCCGTCTGGGCAGCAAAGGGGGCGTGCTGTCACCATCGACAGCACGCCCCCTTTGGTGTGAGACCCATAGCGACGGCTTGGCTGTCGCTATTCGGGTCTCGCGCATGCGCACGACTGAGCTCCCTCCGTCATGCGCACTAGGGCACCATCGACCCGCTTGCGAGCGCTCAGCGCTGGCGAGCGGGTCTGAATCAGGCCCTATGTGTGTCAGAAGGGATGCAGTCATAATACCAACCACGGGGATTCAGGTGTTCAGAATGCAGGCACCGGAATCCCGGCACCTGCCAGAATCCCGTTGCAGGCATCCCAACCGCTGGCATCCCGAAGGTAAGTAGCGTGGTTAAGGGGGGTATTAGCATTAGTGGGTGTAGAGGGGGTGCGGTGGAGCAATCTCATCATCTTTGCCCTGTCTCCCTCTTTAGAATAACGTGATTACCAAATTTGTGAAGCAGGGCATGTCATATGCAAACACAGAGTGGGTTTTTGGTTGCCTGGCCACACCATGGCCATAATATTATATAATACAATTTTACTAGTGCTGCATGTTGTTAAAATCTCATCAGTATCACAAATTAAATAATTAGCACCACCTGTGAATTTTTTTAAAATGTGTCAGCCAGTAATATATACACCTGTGCACCAACTAGGAAATTTGGAAAACATGCAATGTTATTGGTGCACTGCTATAGACCATCTATAGGGTATTTACTACATTGCTAAAGAAAAAACACCTTTAATTAAGGGAAAGTTTCTGGTAGAAAAACATAACAAATTCCCAACATGCCATACATCACACACTTTATTTCTGAGTGGTGATTCTGCAACTGCTGTCAGCCAGGCATCTTCTTCTGCCTCACATGACGATGCAAGAGTCTAGAAGAGGTGTAAAAAAAAATGAAAAACCGGAATATTGTGGAAAAAAACACTAAGGCAGTAAAACAAACTGTGTGTTATTCAGAAACATCACAAACATCGGAAAGTCTAAGTGTGTCCACGAGTGCTATGTGTGAGCCTAACCTTTCTGATATTGTACTCCTAGAGAAGCTTCCTTCCATCATTTGTTCACCCTCTGCCAATGTGGGAATTAGCAGCACAAGTCAATAAGATGCTGACCTAGAAATTGAGGATGCCACAGTGGAAGTGCAACAGGATGAGGGGGATATTTGTGTATCTGACACCGGTGCTATTGATGATGTTGAGGATGAGGATGTTGATGATGAAAGCAGTTCTTGCCAGTGATAAGAAGACCATTATCATGCCTGGGCATAAGTAAAAAAAAATCCACCTCTTATGTATGTGTGGAATTAATTTTTACCCAAATCTGACAATTGTCTTACCATCTATACAATTTGTAAAGAGACAGTAAGTAGAGGTAGGGACTTTAACCATCTAGGAACCTCCTCCCTGTTACATCATTTGCAGCGCATTCATGAAATGTTTTTGGCAAAATCAGAAATGCGTGCTAAAAACAGTAATAACAAGCAGTCCAGCATCAGCTAGCTCCCTTCTCTCAGTTAGATCCAAGTAACTTCAATCTCCACCACCAACATCATCATCAATATCCTCAAAAATGATCGGAAGTAGTCCTGCATCCAGTTTGATAAGGATGACTCCCCTATCCCAGATTCCTCAGAAGAATTCTTGAGTGCTAGGCCTGCTGCTGCTGGCAGTGGATCTTCATCCAAGAAGGAGATCAAGTAGACTACTACTAGTAGTAGTATAAAAAAAACAATTGACTGTAAACAATCCTTTGATAGAGGAAGCAAGTATGACAGCTGTCACCCAGTTGCACAGTGGATCACTGACGCCATAATAGCTATGCTAGTATTAGATCTTTTTGCCATTAATGCAGTGGGTTTTGGACAGTTAATTGAGGTCCTGTGTCCCCAATACCAAATCCCAACTAGATTCCACTTCACGAGAAAATTCCCGATATATACATGGACGTTAAAAAAAAACTTAATTAGTGGCCTCCAAAATGCCATTGTACTCACTGTCCACTTAACCACAGATATGTGGACAAGGAGAACAGGGCAAGCTAAAGATTACATGACAGCCCACTGGGTGGTGTATTGCCTTCAGCAGCACCAACAGCAGCGGTATCTAACAAACAACGGCAGCTCATTCAGAGGCCGGCTACTCTCTGTATCACCGGCTTCACCAAGAGGCATATTGGTGTCGACCTCTTAGAAAAACTCAGGGATGTCATTGCAAATGGCTTACTCTGCATGGACTCTCCTCTGGATTTGTGAGTTCTGACAATGTCACAAATATTGTGAGAGCATTACAACTAGGTGATTTCAAACATGTCCCATGTTTAGCTCACACAATCAATTTGGTGGTGCAGAATTTTTTGAAAAATGACAGGGCCGTGCAGGAGATGCTGTCAGTGGCCCGAAAAATGTTGGGACATTTTTAGCAGTCAGCAGCTGCATGTAGAAGATTGCAGCACCTGCGGAAATAGTTTAATTTGCCCTGCCACCAGCTTTAGCAATAGGTAGTAACAAGGTGGAATTACAACCGTTATATATTTCAGCGGATGGAGGAACAGCAAAAAGCCATCCAAAGATACATGAGTCATGACATAGGGAGAATCTTCCTTACTCCAGTGCAGTGGAAAATACTTTCTGTGTTGTGCAAAGTACTAAAGTCACCTGTGAAAAGAGTTCAGACACCACCAGCTTGAGTCAGGTAATTCCCCTAATTCGAATTTTGGAAAAGCAGCTCGAAAAAAACTGATGGAGGAGCTGAAATTAAGCAATTCCGCCAATCGAGTCCTTTATTCACTTTGCCAGGATCTAAGGGTTGTCAGCATCTTGAAATTCGATCACTACATTTTGGGGACTGTGCTTGATCCTAGGTTTAAGTCATACGTTGTGTCTTTCTTCCCAACAGACACAGCTATTAAGAGATGCAAAGTGCTCTTAGAAAGCAAGTTGTCAGCTCAAGTGGCATGTGACATGACAACGTCTCCTATTTCAGTTTCTCCGGCAACTGAGGCGGTCGGGAAAAACTTCAGCTTTCCTAAGAACCCACTGGTGATGCTGATGAGTCAACACAACATTTTGACATCTGGTTGTGTAAAAAAAGAATTGCCAAAAATTTGTGACACCTCCACTGAGACTCCATCCGTTATGGTCACCATTCAAAGAATGGTTGAGGATTATTTCAATGACAGCTTCCAAATAAGCATGTCAGATAGTCCCTTTGACTACTGGCAGGGAAAAAAAGGCAATTTGGAGGCCCTTGCACAAACTGGCTTTGCTTTAGTTAAGCTGCCCACCCTCCAGTGTGTACTCAGAAATAGTTCAGCATGACCGGGAACATTGCCAGTGATGGGTGTAGAAGGCTACTTCCTCAAATGTGGAAAGATGATGTTCATTAAAATGAACTACAAATTCGATGAGGAAGACCTTTACTGGCAATTACGTCAAAGTCCAGAGGCACCTGTAATGGTAGATTCCAGCAGGGACTAGATAATATTGTGTGAAAATGATGTACACACTGATGAGGGTGAGTATGATAATGGCGACGACATCTTGCCTCTTAGAGCAAGTTTGTATGTAGAGATCATTGCCAGCAATATCAGCTGCCCATTGGTAGCTTCTTTGTGGGGGCCCAAACAACCAATCACTTCAGCCACAAGTGGCAGTCCCTGTCGCTGAAGTGATTGGTTTGTTAAACTGTGTATTTCTTGTGTAATATACAACATAAGGGTGGGTGGGAGGACAATTACATCTTGTACCTCTTTTCTTTGCATTATGTGCCATTTGGGGCATTGCTGACTGTCCTTTTGCGTAGACAACAAACATTTTTATTGTGTATTAAACTGCCATCCTGTCTGCCACCGCTGTGTGGCAATGTTTCATAGATGTCCTATATTCTTTTAAACTGCAGTGCGTTTTTGCCACTGCTCTGTTGCTTAGTTTAGCCAACCAGCTCGCCGCAGCCTTTGGCCTATATTGGTGAACAAGTGAAAACAATATTGTGAGTTGTGAGGTTGTCAAAATTGACTTCAAATGACTGGAAATATTGAGGTTAATAATAATGTATCAACAAAAACAGGCCCAAATTTTGTGATTTTAGCTGTTTTTACCAATTTTTTTAAAATACAGATCCAAAACCAAAACCTGATGACGAATTAGAGCCAAAACCAAAGCACAGGATTGGCGCACATCTCTTCTTAAAACCTGAACCATTGGATACAGTACCTTGAGGACTGAGGGTCTGATTCAGTGAGGATCAGTAAAACTGAAGGCTGTCAATTTAAGCCTAAGGGACATTAAACCACGAGTGTTTTAAGTATTGCCAGTTTAATAACGTGTTGGATATTGCCCCTTTAAGTTTAGCTGGTCTTATGCAGCCAATGAATGTGTCATGGGGAGTGGTCTAAGAGTATTTAATGGAGTGTTGTATGCAAATCTGCTTCTTTGTTACAGTTTTTTCCAGGACAGGGAAGTACTTTTACAGCTTTAGATATTTTAGTGCTTTCTACTCTTCATCCCACTCTTGCTTGATTCACCTCCCTGTCCCTGCCATCTCTCCTATCCCTTTCCTCTACCTAATCTCTTTTCCTCATCGGTCCTAGCATCCCCCGCCCGCACCGCTCTTCTGTTCCCCCCGCCCGGCTGGCAGTATATCTGCTGGAGGGGAGCTCTACGGATGCAGGCTCTCCTCCAGTTCCCCCTCGCGGCCGCCGAGTGTCAGCTAGTGCTGATGCTGACCCGGCGGCTGCGCGTTATACAGTCAGCAGGGCCGCGACTGCGGCTATGGTCGTCGGCCCTCCTGGTCATGGGGTGGGTGGCGGCTCGCGCTGCTCCTATCCCCCTTTCTGTGCCTGCTGCCTGGCGTAGCCGTTGCGCCCGGGTCCGTACTAGGCCCGGGGACGTGGCTCGGTCATCCTTGGGCGGATCCACGGCTGAGCAGTCTGCCGATGGCTCCTCCTCTGTGCTTGTGGACCAGTGGCAGGCTGCGGTCGCGGCTGGTCTTGAGTCCCGCTATGCCCCGGCACATTAAGACACGTGGCGGCTGTAGTACAGCAGGCGGGGCCACGGCCAGATGTCTGGCCGCTGGCTCCGCCTCCATATTGAGGTCTCCTGGCCACTAGGGATGGGCAGATCGATTCACTGCACTGAGTTGAGCCTCATGATAGAGCAAGCACTGGAGCCAGCAGGGGAGCCAGCGACTCAGTGAGTCACTGACAGCTCCGCCCCCCCGCAGCCCAGTGTGGTACCCCCAAGTTTGTTCCCAAATAGGGGTCCCCCAATATTTTTTTTTATGTATGTACACATAGATATACTGCAGCCCCATTCCATATAATAGGCAGGTATAGTGAACTTTGACTGACCTTGCTCTCCCTGAACCCCACTGAGCATGAGCAGACAGGGAGGTAGAAAGTGCCCCTTGGTCAGCGACCCATTTAGGAGGGAAAATCCTGCCCCATTGATTGGTAGACTGGGTGTCCAGGCAGAGATCCCTGTAGGCGGCCTGTTGCTGAGTCCCCTCTGTCCACTCATAGATGCCAGACTGACAGGGAGGAGATTGAGGGAGAGTTTATAAATTACCTTCCTCTAGGCTGTCAGTGCTGTGTCTGCGAGGAATTTCTGTAGAAAGAGTCTGGGGAAGAATTTCTGGAAAAGGAGTCAGGGAGGATTTGTCTGTGGAGTGCCCCTGGATTTATAAAATAGGGGTACAGAAACCCCTCTCCTTTAAACTGGATTACAAATACTGCACCTGGTATGCTGTCGGTGATGAGTTGCTGTGGAGTGTCCCTGGATCTGTATAAATAGGGGAGCAGTAGCCCCTCTCATTTACCCTGGATTACAAATACTGCACCTGGTGCTGTCTGTAAGGAATCAGTGGACTGCCCTTGGAGCTGTAAAAATAAGGATGCTATAACTTTAATGTTGCCCTGGATTACAATTACCAGACTTCATATTAGCCCAGAAGGCTACCTATCCAATCTGCCAGGGGAGGTGCTCTGATGCTGGATGTGAGTCCCTGGAGGAAGCTTGCCTGGGGATTTGCATAGAGCACCCTGCTTTGGAAGAAGCCCCCTCTGAATAAAGGACTGCCTTCCTAAGTGCCTGTTATCAGGAGGAGCCACATGAGGAAGTCTGCGCAAGCTGGGAGAGAAGAGGATCTGTCTGGGAAGGAGGTCTCATCGCTCCATCGTCGCAGATGAAGCCCCAGCTGAGGAAAAGCTCCCGCCAGTGACGAAAACCCTGCTGGCACCCGCACAGGCAGAAGAAAAGACAGCCCAAGGGGAAGAGTGCTTCATTACTCCTCCTGTTGCTGTGTGTGTTTGCTGGACAGAGCCCCTGTGGAAAGGGATTTTGCACCTGTTTCTCCTTGTAAAATACCTGCCGGAGGTCTGCAGCTGGGAACTCTGGTGCGGTGCTGTGCATCCCAGAGTTGCCCTGGACATCAGAGGAGGCTGAATAGCCACTGCCAGGGGTGAGATCATACCAGAATCTCCCTATACTCTGTCCCTCCATTAAGGCCCTGCCCCTCTGTACACCTATCCTATCTTGGTCCCCTGGGTCTATTGCATTATCCTTTACCTTGTGGCTAACCATGATTAGACTGGGAAACCAGGTTTTGTGTAAAAGCTGGGACTGGGGAGTTAGTCTCCCACACAACTGGGTATAGAAAGGGGTCATAGTGTTTTAAATTAGGTAAAGTGTGTGTGTAGTGATGAAATAGGGGGGGGAAGTAAAAGATAGGTCACCCCCTCTTTTTCCCAAGTATTGTATTGGTGGTAATTTTCTTTCCTGTGAACCTCTGGCTCATGTCCAGGAGGCGACGTGCCCTACGGGTGTCGGCTCATGTCCGATGCCACTGTGGGTGATGTACAAAGTATTTTATGTCTAGCTTTAAAGTAAATGTAATGCCATGTGATATGTATTTGGCTCTGTTTAATCTTTACTGATATTGGGGTTAATGTAAATTGTCTCTTATACCAACTGCTTGGCCCGGTATCCATTTCAAAGTCGATTCATGCTGATATAATTTATATTACTTGTGCTGTCATCTCATTAGCAAAAGGTGCATGCTTACTGTGAATCTGTTGCGTTGTCAATTCCGGTGATGTAATGTACATTACTTGTTTATTTAGCCCTGTGTAACCCCGGCTGGCAATTCTGGTAGTAAAAGTTGCTTTATTGTGCTTGGGCCATTTACTCTGCATGAACTGTTAGCCGTTACAGCTGGAGAACTACAAGTACCAGCCTAATTTGCAGTTGCTTTATTGTGCTTGGGCCATTTACTCTGCATGAACTGTTAGCCGTTACAGCCGGAGAACTACAAGTACCAGCCTAACTTCCATGTGCTTTATTGGGCTTGGGCCATTTACTCTGCATGAACTGTTAGCCGTTACAGCTGGAGAACTACAAGCGCCAGTTTAACCTGCATGTGCAATATTGTGATTGGGCCACTTACTCTGCATAGACTGTTAGCCGTTACAGCTGGAGAACTACAAGTACCAGCCTAACTTGCGTGTGCTTTATTGAGCTTGGGCCATTTACTCTGCATGAACTGTTAGCCATTACAGCTGGAAAACTACAAGTACAAGCTTGGCCTGCATGTGATATTCCTCAGCAAAAAGGGAGCTTTAACACAGACTGTATTTTTAAACTATAGGCTGCTGGTGCACTACTGATATAAGACTAACCTGCATGTGTTTTTCACACGTTATTCTCAGCAAAAAGGGAGCATTAACACAGACTGTATTACACAGCTATAGACTGCCGGAGCACCATTGATTCAAACTAGACCAGCAGGTGTCATATTTAGGTCTCTCATTTGTTTTTTTGGTAAAGTAAAGTTCTGCAGCAATTGTGGTTCTTGTTGGTTTCACATGCTTGCCAGCTGGGGTCACCGGTAGATGACGCGGAGGTAATAAATAAATACCTTGTCATGGAATAGTGTAATTAATTTCATTCCATCTGTATATGGTAAATATTTCCTATCATTTGTTGTTAAATATTAACAAACAATAAAATTGCGTTGCACCTTCCCTCCTGACTGGTCATTGTGTCTGCAAAAGGGGAATTCAGGCTTGCCTCTCTGTCACGGTGTGTCCTATCTGAACACGGGGAAATCGGCCACCGAAGCAATCCGAACACACCTGAACCTGGTGCTAGTGGTGCAGCACTGTACAAACCAGTCAGTACATCACACCAGCACTACAGCTCAGGGTTCTCACTCACTCTCCTGAGTCAGTGAACTCCCCGAGCCCTGGCTGTAGCTGCCTGACTCAGTGAGTCGCTGACAGCTCCGCCCCCCGCAGCCCAGCTCAAGCCTCTGCACTGACTCAGCAGAGTTAGTGCACTGCCCTGAGCCCTGGCAGTAGCTGCAGTCGCTAACAGCTCCTCCCCCTACACTGCTGATCTGACACAGTAGAGAAGTATTATCAGGTCGGATCAGCAGTGTAGGGGGCGGAGCTGCCATTCACTCTGGCTCCCACTGGCAGAGAGGCTAGGGAGGTGGGTGTCTCGACTCACCAAACACTGAGTGACTCGAGTCATTCACTCATCTGAATGATTCGAGTCAGTGTGTTGAGACACTCACTCACTAGCCATCTCTACTGGCCACTATGAGCACAGTCGCGGCCGCGCGTGGCTTGCCACCGTGACCGCTAACTATGTGCTGCTGGGTTGCAGCTGCATGTTGCGGGTGGTTGTGGGGCCGCGAAGGGGGCGTGGCCTTTCCCCATCATTATACTGCGCTAGGTGCGGCAGGCAGCCCCTCCCAGGTAGTGCCCTAGATTATAGGGGGCCATGGAAAATTAGGATCCCCTCAGTGTCACTTATTAAATAACTGGCCACCTACAGTCCCTGTTGATTTTTCAAATGTCAGCCAGTAGTAAAATTGACAGCCAGTAATGAATATAGTTGTGCACCAATGAGGTCATCTGGAAAACATGTACTGTTCGGGGTGCACTGATATAGCCCATCTATAGGTTCAGTTATTAATACTGAATAATACCCTATCCAGTACATAAGGGGACCAATCTGTACATCTATGTCCAGGGCAGTGCACGGTTTCTTTTTCTGCCCTCCCCCAGTTTCCCCAACTTGCTCAGATGATCTGTAATGGAGCCCACATATGAAATAACATAATTCAGCTCAGGCAAGATGGATCCACTTCTACATATAATTGTTTGCTGGTCCTGTATATGCCAGAATTATTTCATTCCTATATTCGTATGATGCCTGTTATAGCTGGTGTAAGTGCTGATTATGCCCTCTTACTGTTAACATGTTAAAAATCAGGCACTTGAAAGCCCCCTCTGTAGACATTCCGCATTTGCCACTGAGCCCTGTCCTCATTACAAACAAGGGCTGTTAGGATTGCCCAAGCAGGAGGCACAGGCAGGCTCCTCCTATATATCACAGAGGTCGCGTGTGTGTGACCGGTAGCAGTGGGCTCTCCACTACTGCAGTACGCAGTTAAACCAGCAGTTATTTAGTCTCCCATGCATAGAGCTAGGCAGTCCTGGCTCCGCCGATACAGGGTGCTGCCTGGTCAGCTGCCCAACACTGTGTCAGTTATTACCAGAGTTGGGACCATGGTGCAGTTTTTTCTGCTGGGCATTGAAGTCCTATTTGGTGTAATAGAACGCTTTAGTGATGCACTATCTGACATTAATGGGTAGCTGCTTTGACACTGCCTTATTTATGTATAGCACCTGGGATCTGACTTTTATCTCCTTTGAATCATTGATTCAATTGATGGAAGAGATTGTATTATTTATTCTGAGCATTTAACTTATATTGGCAGAATACATGTGCTATAGTAAAATTCCACAGGGTGCACAGCATATAACTGCAATTGCTGCCCTAAGCAGCTTTCGCTGGAGTGGGAACACCTATGTTAAGCTACATTCTTAGCTATGCTCCTACTTCGAAAATATAATTGCACCTATAGTAATGTGAGTACTACTATTCATGTTCTGTCTACCACCATTATTATTAATCCAGGTCTCCTAATAAATAACAATAAATAAATAAATATCCACCTCTTTAGGTTTTAGTGCAAACTAACAGAGAAAAAGTAACAGGCGGCCGTTATACTATGTAACACCCCATGACTTCCGGAATTCGGTATGGCACCCTCTGTCCATTTCATGAAGCACTGGAACCACCCTCGCTACTCCTTGGGCTTTGTTACATCTGCGTCAGGTGCATTGTCTCCCGTGGCTGTGCCCCCCCACCCTCTTACCCAGCTGCTGCTATTGCTGCACTCCATACGCTGTCATCTCGGGCCAGCATTTTGACCCCTTTGCTAGCATCCCATTCTTCCACGCCTGGGTCATCAATTGAGCAGCTGGCCAGCGATTGAGGTGAGGAGGCCTATTGCTCCTACCATAATTGGCAGGCGGGTTTTTATTATATTTGCGGGGTGCTACCCCTGAAACCCGTGTCACCAGAAAAGGCTTACTTCCGTGCCGAATCTGGATCTGCCCCCAGTCGTTTAGCTGTCGACGGCGGATCTCCTTAATACAGCATCCCCGATACGCCTTGGTCATATGTGGTGCTGGCTACAGCTAGTATATCCCCATAGGGAGGTGGCAGAGTGCTCCTGCAGTAACACTCAGCTCCAATTTTTACTGACGCTGCTGTCGTACTGGCTTTTTAGCTTACAGCAACGGTTCATGGTGCGCTTCACTTTGCCGTTGACGTG
This sequence comes from Taudactylus pleione, assembly GCA_031769625.1. Lineage (NCBI taxonomy): Eukaryota > Metazoa > Chordata > Amphibia > Anura > Myobatrachidae > Taudactylus > Taudactylus pleione. The sequence goes on from JAUIMM010000038.1 coordinate 13,333,342, forward strand.
GGTTGCATAGGGGTTCACTAAGAACATGCTGTTGCTTGAGCTGTTCCCCATTATGGTCGCTTTAGAACTCTAGGGGGACCTCTTGGGTAATGCAAGTATAATTTGTTGCAGCACCCTGGACGCATTGCACGCACTTGACCTGAGAGTTCGTCCTCTCTCCAGTTGTTCGTTTGCTAGGATAAATTGTTCTGTGTTGCCTGCTGCTTAATGTACATTTTGTTGCCAGGCTTGTGCCTGGTACACAAACCATTGCCCCAAGACTTTGCGCTGTTAGCAGATGGCTTGGCTAAAAAAAACAAAACAGGAATGGGAGTTTTTTCAGGTTTCGGTGGCTCAGGCATGTAAGAGCTTGCAGAGCGTCATGCTGACTTTTATTTGGGATCTGTATTCGCCAGGGCACTCACTCGCTGTGTTACAGCATATTTTAGCATGCATGTCTATTTTCTCTGCGTTGTATGATGGGCCTTCATAATTTCAGGGGCATGCAGAGGGTTGGTCCAGGCGACCCTTTAAAGCGATTGACTGCAGGTGTCCCATTGATATGTCCATGATGCTTTCTTTACTTGCTGGATGCGGTCCCTCCATTTGTTTTTATTTTCAGCTTCGTATGCTTGCTGTTTTCAATTATGTTTTTTTCCCATGACGCTTAACGGGTCTGAGAATTAGTTGCCCCCTTTAAAATGGCTGACCCACCACCAGTGGCATAACTAGGGTATTTGGAGCCCAGGGCAAATGTAAAAATGGAGCCCCCCCTATGTGTGCGCACCACTTAAAAATGGGGCGTGTCAACATGACACACCCCTTTATCATCACTCTGAACATTCCTTTCCATATGCACCTTAACCCCAGTAGTGTCCCTTATACAGTACCCCCAGTTGTGCAATGTCCCCAGTTGTGGTTCCTCTTATGCAGGCCCATAGTAGTGCCCCTTATACAGTACCCCCAGTAGTGGTCCCCCTTATGCAGCCCCCAATTAGTTCCCCTTATACAGTACCCCCAGTATGCAATGCCCCCAGTAGTGGTCCCCCTTATGCAGCCCCTCATTAGTTGCCCTTATTCAGTACCCCAGTAGTGGTCTCCCTAATGCAGTGCCCCCCCCTATGAAGTGCCCCCAGTAGTGGTTCCCTTTAAGCAGTGCTCCTTTATATAGTGCCCCCAGCAGTAGTCCCCCCCTCTATGCAGTGCCCCCAGTAGTGGTTCCCCTTATGCAGGCCCCCAGCAGTGATCCCCCCTATCCAGTGCCCCCTGTAGTTTTCCTCCCTATTTAGTGCCCCTAGTGGTCCCCCCAATGCAGTGCCCCTAGTAGTAAACCCCTTATATAGTGCCCCCAGCAGTAGTCCCCCCCCTTATGCAGTGCCCCCAGTAGTAGTCCTCCTTATGCAGGTCCCCAGCAGTGATCCCCCCTATCCAGTGCCCCTTATACAGTGCTCCCTGTAGTTTTCCTCCCTATTTAGTGCCCCCAGTAGTAGTCCCCTAGTAGTAAGCCCCTTATATAGTGCCCCCAGTAGTAGTTCCCCCTCCCGATGCAGTGCCCCCAATAGTAGTCCCCCCCAGTTGTAGTCCCCAGTAGTGCCCCACCCCCAGTAGTTGTCCCCCCCACTAATGGTGCCCCCCAGTAGTGCTCCCCCCCTGTAATGGTGCCCCCAGTAGTGCTCCCCCCCTGTAATGGTGCCCCCAGTAGTGCTCCCCCCTGTAATGGTGCCCCCCGATGTGCAGACACACAACACAAGTTAAAAAAATACATTTACCTGAATCCACGCTCCGGCTCCAGCCTCTGCTCCCGGCGCCGCATGTCAGTCCTCCCGGGCTGGCGCGCTCTGCATTATGGGAGAGACGTCATGACATCATGACGTCTCTCCCATTACCCACTGCAGGAGCCGGAAATTGCAGTGGGAGCTCAGCAGTCAATGAGAGTCTATCTGACTCTCATTGGTTGCTGGTTAACACACACATCGCTGCCGCACTGGCGGCGATGTGTGTGTTACTGCACAGCCTGAGACCGCCTGCCTCCCACCCTCCTCCTGGTGCTAATGGGTAAGCGCTCAGGGGGAGGGAAGGTCTCGGCTGTGCAGCAAAGGACCGGCGCTGGGCGGAGGGAAGCCTAGCGCCGGTCCTTTGTAAATGTGTAGCACTGACCGCACACACTGTGGTTGGCGCTACACTGCCCAACTAGGGCGGGTCGGTAACGTGGCCGGCGGCACCCTCCTCCGCCGCCGGTCCTACGACGCCCAGGGCACACGCCCTGCTCGACCCCCCTTAGTTACGCCACTGCCCACCACTCACTATTGGGGACGTAACTTATATGCCTGGAAGCAATGCTAGGCCTTATACGGTGCTCCGGTGTGGACCAGGCTGGTAGAAGGCACTGGCTTCACTTCAACCATATCCCATTCCTGCGGTATGTCCGGTGGCGCTGGAGCGTACTTTTGAGCGATGGGATGGGACATGGTTGATGCACAAGGAGGTATCCCGGTTACAAAATACCAGTTTATCATGTTTTGCAGCGTTGTTTGGCTTTTTCAGAGCTCAAGCCGGGCAAGTTTGAAATAATACTGACAGAGTGGCATTCGGTTTAAATAACTATTGTAATAGATTTAATGAATGATAATATATAGATATCCAGGATACTACCATATATTTCAGAAAAATATTGGAAACACCGGTTTTGTGCTGAGACACTAGTTTAATTACACGTTTTTTTTACCTATATAACACTTTAATTTCTTTTAATATTTCACGGACTGTATAATTTCTATACATATTTTCAAGACTAATCAAAGTTATAATTAATTCTGTGCAACAATTGCAGACAATTTTTTCCTCTCTACCCTTCATTGGGAATGATTTAAGTTAGGGATGTGCGCCGGACCATTTTTGCCAGATTTGTATTTGGTTCTAATTCGTCGTCCGGCTTTGGATTTGGATTTGGATTTGCCAAACTGCGGTGACTGGCTTTGGATTTGGATTTTTTTTACAAAAATGACAAAAAAAGCTAAAATCACATAAATTGGTCTTTTTTTTCTTCCTAGAGTATTATTAACCTCAATAACATTAATTTCCAGTCAATTTAGACCATATCACAGCTTATAATATTGTTTTCAACATTATTGGCCAAAGGTTGAAGTGAGCTGACTGGTTACTAAGCGACAAAGCAGCGGCACAACGACACAGACACCACAGTATAAAGCACATCTATGACACATTGCCACACAGCAGTGGCAGAAATGAAAAGTAGTGCACCCACCCAGTGGGGTACGGCCAGCAGAATCACAGTACTTGTTTACATAGTGGGCTACGGCCCAAGGAGTCACAGTGCACAATCTTATTCACATTACACCGCACATAGGGCCTGATTCACATTACACCATAAAGTAGTGTCTCTTATTTATGTTAAGACACACAGTAGTGACCCTTTTACACAATGCCCACAGTAGTGCCCCTTTTACACAATGCCCACAGTAGCGGTGTCCCCTATGCAGTCCCCTTAGTAGTAGGGTCCCCTATGCAGTGCCCCCAGTAGAATTCCCCCCAGTAGTATGCCCCCCATTAGCAGGCCCCCGCCAGTAGTATGCCCCCCATTAGCATGCCACCCAGTAGTATGCCCCCCATTAGCAGGCCCCCCCAGCAGTATGCCCCCCATTAGCAGCCCCCCCAGTAGTATGGCCCCCCCAGTAGTAGCCCCCCTTGTAGTAGTAAGCCCCCCCCAGTAGTAGTAAGCACCCCCAGTAGTAGTAAGCCCCCCCCAGTAGTAGTAAGCCCCCCCCAGTAGTAGTAAGCACCCCCCAGTAGTAGTAAGCCCCCCCCAAGTAGTAGTAAGCCCCCCCCAGTAGTAGTAAGCCCCCCAGTAGTATGGCCCCCCCAGTAGCAGGCCCCTCAGTAGTATGGCCCCCCCAGTAGCAGACCCCTCAGTAGTATGGCCCCCCCAGTAGCAGACCCGCCCCAGTAGCAGACCCCCCCCAGTAGTATAGCCCCCACCAGTAGTAGTAAACCCCCCCAGTAGTATGCCCCCCCCAGTAGTTTGGCCACCCCCAGTAGTATGGCCCCTCAGTAGTATGGACCCCCAGTAGCAGACCACCCCCTTAGTATAGCCCCCCAGTAGCAGACCCCCCCAGTAGTATAGCCCCCCCCCAGTAGCAGGCCCCCCCAGTAGTATGCCCCCCCCCCCAGTAACTTACCTGTATCCCCGCTCCCGCGCCGTCAGCTCTGCTGTCACACGCTGAGGAGGGAGCCGGAAGACGGAGCTCATGTGTGAGCTCCAGCCGGCTACCTCCGTACAGCAGCCAATGAGAGTGTGTGACTCTCATTGGCTGCTGTAACAAACACACAGCTGCCGCTGACGGCTGTGTGTTTGTGTCTGCGTAGGGCAGAGCGCTATCACAGCGTTCTGCCCTACACAATAGGAGCCCTGATGTCGGATTCTCTAGTGAGAATCCGACATCAGGCGGCCGCCGTTCGGCCCCGAACGGGGATCCGAGTCAGGCGGTGAACACCCGAACAGGGTTCGGGTGGACTCGGATCCCCAATGTTCGGAGCGGTTCGGATTCCACAGAATCCGAACCGCTCATCTCTAATTTAAGTCTGCAAACTGCATTGTATTTGCACTCTATTGTCATTAGATCCATTTGATAGATAACAGAAGCCCTGCTTTCCTGCCAGTTGTGTGCTCTTTCATTGTCCGCAGGAGTGTGTGGAGGAATGTTGGTTCTGGTGCAGTTGGTTGTGGCTAGGGGGAAGGTAAAATACTGTAGATACATGTTGGAGAATGGTGGTGGTATAGTGGAGAATGCTGGTGGTGTAGTGGAGAATGGTGGTGGTGTAGTGGAGATTGCTGGTGGTATAGTGGAGAATGGTGGTGGTGTAGTGGAGAATGGTGGTTGTGTAGTGGAGAATGATGGTGGTGTAGTGGAGAATGATGGTGGTGTAGTGGAGAATGGTGGTGGTGTAGTGGAGAATGGTGGTGGTGTAGTGGAGCATGCTGGTGGTATAGTGGAGCATGCTGGTGGTATAGTGGAGAATGCTGGTGGTATAGTGGAGAATGCTGGTGGTATAGTGGAGCTTGTGTTTATGCAATTCCGCGATGCACACTTGTTTCGTGGAGATGGCGTGCATTTTAGTCCTGCAGGATTGCCTAATTTTCTGCTGATTGAGGGTATCTTGTTACAGGGTTGAGTTATGGTGGCGGCGCATCGGTTTAGGCCTCGCTTGGCAGACAGGAATGACACTTGGAGTTAGTTTATGTTAATACGTAGGCTTAGTGGGTGCGCTCTCATTGAAGTGGAGTAAAGAGACAGCCAATTGACCTGGAAGGGAAATGGCTATACTTCCTGGACCGGTGGTTGAAGTTAAAGGAGAGTTGATCACCAATGCTTGGCTTGTGTGTGCGTGTTTGTGTTGAGCCGTTTGGTGGTTATTGTTCTGTGCGTTCTTTTGTGCCGTCACCATTATTAGTATTAACTTGTAGTCTAAAAATGTAATGACTTGTCAAAAAAAAATTTGACAAAATATTTATAATGCCAACACTGTTGTCTGTGTCTTTATTTTAGAAGATAACTTACATTGTATTTAAGAAGGTATTATATGGTAACACAATAATACACGTTAGTGAGTTTACTATTGCGTACGCAGCTGCGAACTCACACGGAACGCAGCTGCGAAAGTATGCTAATGCCTGCCACAGCTCAGCCGGCATAGAGACGCCCACTGCTGCTTTCTCACATCCGTACAACCTCGCACTCTGCGTATCCATCGGTACCATTGACGCACATCGGCCCGTCACGCAACCTTCACACCAGGTCTGACCAGCCGCAGAAACTGCAAGTCTTGTCGCACGCAGTGAGTACACAAGCTGTGTATGCAATCGCAGTGCCTAATTTATGCACGCCCAGGAAACGGTGTTCAAACGGACAGGCAAGCCTGCGTTTTTCAAACCACTCCCCCGTCACCCCCCCTAAAATGCTCACAGCCTGTCACTCACTCTGCGATGGATTCCTCAGTGCTTCCGTAATTGGTGCATACGCAATGGTTAACAATTGCTCGATCTGCGTACGTAATTGCAATTACGTATGCTGCTGAATCAGGCTCTGAGTTTGGTAATCTCTGCTAAAGGATCAACAATCACTATATTCACAATTCTTAACAAAGCAACAGAGGCATCACACAGCACTGGCCCATAGGTACATGACAAAATAGTCATGGTTCCAAGCCATTAATATACTATAGACAGAATGATATAAAATGAGAAAAAATTAAATTTCAGACAAATTACCTCCGATGAGTCTACATTGCTTGATGAAGTCATTTTTCTATTATATTTAAATGTGCAGTTCTCCTTGGGAGGTTTCCATTCCCAAAACAAATAAAACATCCCACGCATTTTTAGAGACAAGTCAGTTGGTGGAGAAAGATATTCTGTGTAGGAAGCAAAGAACAAAAGAAAAGCTGTTTGTATAGCATAATGGAACATAGGTACAACATGTTTCATTATTGTTTTGCACTATGTAGTTCAACTACTTTCTCTTATAAAATAGTATACAGTATTCCTGTATATAATATGAGGCTAAATGGTAATAGGTGACATATTTGGACACAGGCCAGAACAGGGCTCTATACCTCCCGGTGTTGCCCCCGCCCCCTTAACTAGCGACATCATGACATCACACCTAGGGGCCAGAGCTGTCAGCTTCAGGAAGTAAAGCACTGTCCTAACGAATCTCCTTCCTGGAGCGTCCTCTGAATGTTCTGGGTGGCTTGGCAGCAGTGCAAGCTAGACGCGGGTGTCATGGGGCAGTGATGGTGCTGCTTCCAAGGCCCTGCACACCACTCACACACCCCTAGTTACGGCCCTGTTTGGATACATTTTCCACTTCACTGCTTGGAAAATGCATTTGTGATCATCGTATATATTTTTAAACATTGTAATGCAATTTTTATTATATTTTATTTTTAAGGTGCCACTTAGTTTCCACAGCACTGTATAGAAAATATACAAATTAACAGTACATTTTGTCATACCATAGGTACAGTTAATGTATGTTGATTTATTGCTGGAACAGCAACAAGAAATAAACTAGTTAAGACTTGGACAAGGGTAGAGGGTTGGGTAACTCACTGCATCTGGTCAGGCAAGGGAGGTGAGTTCAGGACTCCAGGAGATTTTACCCAGTGAAGGGCGACCACACAGTGTCAGAGTCAATGAATGGGACAAGCAGACAAGAAACAAGGTGCACTGGAAGCACAGGGACTAACATGATGAAAGATGGTCCTGTCCAAGAGAGTTTACTTGCTAAGACAGAGGTGAGAAAAATACAGCTTGCAGGCAATATGCGGCCCCAGTGGTGTCACAAGGAGGGTGCAGGCCGCACCGGGGTGTCACATGCCCGGGGGGTGGCACCAAGGTGCAGACTTCCCCTCAGTGGCAGAAGCCAGGTGCTGCACTGCAGCATTAAGTTACAGCAGTCGGCTCCTGTCATAGCGAGGGAGCCGACGCCCCCCCCCCACCACCCCAGTGATAAGTTTGACAACGGACCGGTAACCAGGTTCGGCCCATGAGGCTCTCCCGAGGCCACCCCTTTCCCGAGGCCACGCCCCTTTTCGGCACCACGCAGCAACGCCGTGCGCATGGCATCCCTCCCCGCACCGGGTATCACCTCAGGGAGGGACACCACTGTGTGGCCCGCTAAGCATTTGGATCTGGACCCTTTCATTTCGCCCCTCAGCCACCTCTATGCCGCCCGCCGAATGGTGGCCGGTGGGGGGAGCATAGGGCGCGCACTGCCTGTTGCCATAGTGCAGCACTTGGGGCCCAATCCATTATGGATCACAACTGCAACAGCGTACGTAGATCGGCCGATGGTGTGTACTCACCATAAGTATGCACCGCAGTGCGTGTGTGTGAGTTAGCATTGTGATCGCACTGCAATCACTTATGCAGATACAAAGCCATCGCAGATTGAGCGACGGAACGTCAGTGTTTGGGGGGTAGTGATGGAGTAGTGGTTGTATAAATGCAGGCGTGTCTGTCCATTTGAACTCCATTTCCTAGGCATGCATAAATTAGCCACTGCTACGGCATAAGCATCTTGAGTACTCACTGAGTGCGATGACCATGGGTGCCGAGAGGGGGGAGTAGCGAGTACAGTTTGCCCATGCCCAGGCTTGCTAGAAGGGGCTCCCCCTCCCCCACAACAGCTCAGCACACAGCTTGTGCTATTCTGCAGTGCGAGACTGCTCCGGCTGCTGCAGTAGCTGCAAGCAGTCTCCTATGGCTGTGGGGGGAAGCGATCACACTGATCGCGCCCCCCCACTGTTTAGCGCCAGGCTGGGGGGCTTACAGCGCCCCCTCCCCAGCGTGCAGCTACGCGGACTGTAAAAGTGATTTAACAAAAAATTCAATAAAATTTCAAGGGGGCGTTGCCACACCTCCCACGATTAGGCCACGCCCACTCCTTTACCCGGGCCCAGCCGGGTTCTCTACGGCCCTGGCGACGACAGTGCAATTTCTGAGTACAGTCAGACCTGTTGTAATTGTGCATGAGGGGCCGATGTTACTCTATGGTACCGATGTATACGCAGGTCTGCGAGGCCTTACGGATGTTCGAAAGCGGTAGTGGACATCTCTATGCTGGCTTTGCAATTGCAAACATTAGCATATTTTTGCAGCAGGTCTGCGTGCATTATCGCAATAGCGATCCGTAGTGAATCAGGTCCTTGGTCATTTAGTTTACAGTAACAGCCTCTTCCCGGCTTCCTCTATTGGTCCTCCTCTGCCGGCTATGAATCAATGGCTTCCTACTTTGCTGGGACCACACGGACAAGATCTGTTCAGCACCTCCCATAACCAGGAGCAAAATATTAATCCCTCCTCCCAAATGGATCCAAATGCAGAATAGTGAAGTGACATTACAAAATAAGCTATTAAAGGTAGTATTGGAGATCAAAGAAGCTGATTAATTCACCAAGAGGAAGTTATAAAGGGCTCTATTTATTAACATTATTTTTACTAAAATAAAGTGAAAAAGGGTGTTTTCACACCCTTTTCACATTATTTTAGTTTCACCTGTAGTTATTACAGGGCAATTGGAGTAGAATTAGTAAAATTCTACTCCAACCCCTAGTATCACTTATTTTTAGTAAAGCAGATCGCATTTCCCATAATTGTAATGGGAAATGTGGTCTGACCAGAGTTACTAAAAATAAATTGTAAAAAAATACCGGGGGAAGCCCTGTGATAATAACGCCACCTGGAGGTGGCGTTATCCAGGGTCTGCCCCGGTTACCGGGCTCCCACTCTGCTCTAACGGGGAGAGCAGAGGCGGGAGCCGGTACCAGTAATCAGCTATGTAGTCTAAACAGACCGCAAGCTGATTGCTGTAAAAAAAAAAAAAAATTGAAACATTTTTTTTTTCCTTACCTGAATCCAGGGACCGGTGATCGGGCCTCCGGTGATGGCTACTCTCCGGTCAGCTGGTCTCCCACAGTGCACTATGGGAGACCAGCACTATGATCGGGCCCCAGTGCAGTATGGGAGATCACCTGATCGGGAAGCCCGGAGAAGATCACCGGAGGCCAGGAAGATGCAGGTAAGTGTAATGAAGGGAGGGAGGGGTTGTGGGGGGGGCAGGGGTCACGGGGGTCCGCGATCGTGGGGGCGGGGCTTAGTGTCTGTGGGGGGTAGCAGTGACGGCGGGTCGGCGCATGCGCGGGCTCTTAGTTGCGGTGTTTTTTCCAAAAATACAGCGACTAGAGTGTGGATGGGATCCGCAGGGACAGAGCTTTATCGCAAGCTCTGTCCCTGCAAGGGATTTATAGTAAATCCCTGTGATATTGCCTGAATACGCAATGCGAATTCACTCGGTAATATCACACTACAATCCGCATTCAATATGCGGATTGTAGTAAATAGAGCCCATTTTGAGAAGAAAAGGGCACAAGGCTGTATTCCTGGGGAATGCCTTCAGGTAAAGGAATGGGGATGTTCTCAGTGGAACAAGATAAGGTTTTTGGATACAGAAGATATTAATCAAGACAAACAAACAAAATCTCAGTTAAAAATATATTTATTACAAACTAAAACAAAGTATATTATTAAAAGTAATTTAACTTGCTTGTTAGCTAAACTGCTTAGAATATAAATGGTTTATTTCCAGGAGCCCCCTCCAACATCTGTGGAGCTGGAATCTCGCACTGGCTGCAGGTCAGCATCGAGAGAAAGGTTGATGAATTTGCTTTGTCTTGAACTTTTGTACCATCCTGCCAGTAAGCTCTGAACACACCTTACAAATATGGGTATAAATCTGTTTGCAACTACACTATTGGTTAAATACCGATAAGAACGTTTTAACAAACTAATGCATGTGTGAATACTAAAAGGAAACGCCTTGGAGATATATGATGTGTCTAGTTTTCACTTTCTTTTTGTACCACCTAATGCCTGATACACCATTTAATGCAGAGGTTCACAAACGTGCTCCACAACAGTTCAGGTTTTAGAGATATCCATGGTTGAGCACAGGTGGTTAACTCGAACTGACCGAGGTACTAATTAAGTCACTTGTGCTCAACCATGGATATCTCTAAATCCTGAACTGTTGGGGAGCTTTGAGGACTGTGTTTGGGAAACCCTGATCTAATGCACGACATATTCATAAAAGCACTGAACAAACATGGTTTCAGCAGCCATTTTTGCACTCCCATTATAATCCACCATTGGTTTTATTATGTGGAAGGCATACATTCATTTATCAGCTATAACAAGTCACATTCCACTCAGGGCATAATAACCACTCCCCCATCACCACTTGGCCCCACCCTTTCTAATGGACACTCAAGCACTTCCTGATTCTCGTTCAGTTCACCACACATTAGGGATGGACATCGGAAGCCCACCATCATATGATGGCAGTGCTTCCACCATTGAATCTTTCGATGCGATGGTAACTAACCATCGCATCAAAAACATTCAATGGTGAAAACTATTCATATGAATAGTAAAGGGGCGGGGTTAGGGGAGGGGCTCAGACACAGTAAAAAAAAAAAAAACCCAGGCAAGGCACAGGCAGGCACAGCTGATTTAGGATGAGGAGGAGAATGGGAAACACTGCCACACTGCTGCTGCTGCTGTGGGCACTTAAACAAGCAACAAGAAAGTGAAGTGTAAAAACATGTTTAAAACATACTTATGACACACAGAAAACTAGCCTCTTACAGCACCAGCAGAGAAATCACTCTCCATCTCTGCTGTTAAAACGTTTTTGTCCCTCTGTGTGTGTCTGTGAGTGACAGCAGCTGCAGGGCCAGGACTGCACACTGACTGGCTCTCGCTGTCTCAGAGAGCCAATCAGAGCTAGCAGAGAGGGGTGGGAGGGCCAGGTCTGAGGCAATGAGAGACAGCCTCCAACGATCCCAGCAACATGAGCCAGGAAGGTTATCAGAGGCAGGAGACACAGAACACAGCAGCCAGGGGAGGGAGAGCTTTTAGTTTTGAAAGAAAATAAGCCACCATCGCAACACCATTGAATGATTACCATTCGATGGCAGCAAACATCGGAATGCTGCCATCGAATGGTAAAACACTAGCATCGAATGAAAAACATCGATGGTCGGCAAACATTGACCATCGATGTCCATCCCTACCACACATAGCAAACTGGACAGTGCTTGGTAATTCAGATGAATCATCATTTATCTCACAAACCAATGGCATGTTGTCAGAAACCTCATTTTCTAATTAATCTGGCAATACTGCCCCATGCACACATTCATATCCATACTGTATATTTCAGAATCATACTCTTGTTCTAACAATGTGTGACTATCAAGATATTCTCTAATAACACAGGAATCTTCTGATTCATTCAATGTTTCTATCTGCAAACTTTTTGCAATTTGCAATCATTTGTGTATAAAAATCTGCAATGTATGGGCTTCACAGATCGCAGATTGCAACCAAAAAGTGATTGGAATTGTTAAATCAGATTGTCCAACATGTTGGATTTCTAGTGTATGGACATGGGGCCTGATTCAGACCCACTCGCGAGCGACTCTCCGCTCGCAAGTGGGTCGATGGTGTGCCCTGAGCATGCGCACGACGGAGGGAGCTCCGTTGTGCGCATGCGCGAGACGCGACGAGCGAAGGACTTTCCTTCGCTCATTGTGTCTGATCAAAGGGGGCGTGCTGTCGATGTTGATTGACAGCACGCCCCCTTTGGTGGGCGTGTCGGGGGCGTGGCTGCTAGACGGGGGCGTTCCCAAGGGAACGCCTACCGTCTGAAGCCGGCCCACTGACATCACTAGTGATGTCAGTGGGAGTGATTTTGGCTCTGATAGAGCCAAAATCACTCCGGGCCTTGCGGTTGAGAAACTCAAACGCAGGCTCCGGCTCGCGGTGGCGATGGTCGCGATGGTCAAGACCATCGCGACCATCAACCTGCACGCTCGTATAGCTGTGGGTGGTGACCCACAGCTATACGAGCGTCCAGGAGGACGCTCCATAATTATGGAGGTGGGCCCTGATTCAGAGCGAGCACTCTGGTCAGAGCGTCCGGCTCTGAATCAGGGCCATGATCAGCAGATTTGCAGACTGTTACTAGTAAAAGGATGGGCCTTTCAAGATTGGAAGATCTGTGTTTACTGCAATCGATTTGCAAATCACTGAAAAAGATCTGTAATGTATGGATGCAGATTGCAAGATTGGGAGATCCTAAAATCGGGCAATAAATCTTTAAATTGTTCAATTGTGGTTTTCAGATTGCTGATGTATGGGGCCTTTACACAGGATCATTTATAGCTGCAAAACTGGATCACCTGAATCATTTACAGTATATTGAACTTATTTAACAGCATACATTGATCCTATTCATTTTTTATATAGACACTTTTAGTACAGGCATATGGATATAAAAAAATGAATAGGATCAATGTATGCTGTTAAATAAGTTCACTGTTGACTTTATCCTACCCAGTGGAAATTGGATAACAATTTTAAACATATTCAATTAAAAATGAAGATTTATTTAATGTGGTTCTTGTGTGCCTAGTAAATACAACCTCTCTCTTTTCTTCTACATTTCAAGTTCCTCTCTCTATCAGTTATGCTGGGAATATGGTGCAAACATACGGTCAGATTTTCTTTCAGATTTGAACAATAACGATTTAAAAAATTGTTCAATCGTTCATATTTGAAAGAAAATCTGACATGTCAGCCTGCAACGATGAACGATGCGCGTTCCCGTTTGTCAGATAACGATATCTGACATCTGATGTGTTTGCAGTCAGATTTGGTCGATTTCATTCATTTTAATACTGTGTGAAATCGTTCAAATCGTTCGAATCATTTGTTAAATAGTTGAATAGTTCATCTGACATATCTGACCGTGTGTATGCACCAATACACTATACAATTATCTGTCAGATATCTGTCGAATCTGGCTGGTTGGAATGAAAATCTGGTAATGTATGGGAGCCAATGGCAATCGACCATTTGCTCATTAACACTGAAAAACAGACAAAAATTGTCATCCAGATAAATTGGTTAAATCAAATTAATTTAACCGATTTGACCAATAATTTTTGCCCATTTTCCAGTGTTTAAGATCATATGGTCGATTGTCATTGGCTCCCAATCTTTACCAGATTTTCATTCCAACCAGCCAGATTGGACAGCATTTTCGGAAGGCATCCCTTTAGAAATCAACATTTCATTGTTCTCTCATAACTCACAAACAACATACTGCTTGTTCACATTATGCAGAGTTTTTTCATAACCACGTACATTTCTCTGAAAATCAGACAGCTGAGTTTCCAATTTTTCCCTTACCAAAATAGCATATTTTCTAAAAACCTTGACATTTTTTTTTCTTATTTGTTCAGAAAGACAAAGGCCCTCATTCAGAGCCGCACGCAAGCGGGCGCACGTACGTTAGGCGTACGTACAAAAATATTTAAATTCAATGGCTCGCTCGTATTTTCGTTCGCATCTAAAATTCCTCCCTAAACTCTGACGACCCCTCCTCTAACTAACGAGCGTACGAAATAGCGAGCGTACATCCCCGAAATGGCTTGAAAGGAACGCACGCACAAGTATAAACAGGAAGTGGCCTTGTCAGATGTCGATGACCTGCTCCTTTATTCTGCCTACCTCCATCAATCGTATCATGCCAATCAATGTATCAATTAGCTTAATTGTTTGTTTTTTTTCAACACAATGCAAGAAACTTTACTCTTGTCTGTGTTTGTGTTTACCCGCAGAATACGTACGGATGAAACATTCGCTTTTATTGTTTAAAAAACATGTGAACCACAATTAAACAATTGTACTATTGCTGTGGATCCCCGCATATTTCCCTGGGTTCATTTCTTTATTTAAATTTGCTTACGCATGTCACTGCATCAAGCCTATCCTAACTCTCCAGAGATTTCTGGCCCTGTCGAACACATGACTCATACACTAACCAATAAAATTGCTCCTGTTAATTTCCAAAATACATTAGCCAATCAGAAAATTTTTACACACTTTATCAAAAATGATTTTTAAGAAAAACACCATTGCCATCATGAGAGCCTCCGCATTCACCAGGCGTGAGCTGCTGGTGCTTACGGAGGTCATGGATCGCCGGATCACCAGCCAGCCAGAACCCATGACCAACCGGCAGAAGCGCTCCGCGTATGCGGAGGTACGGTCCCGCCTGCGGTCCTTCGGATCACGCCGCAACATCGGGCAGCTGGAGCGCAGGTGGTCCGACCTGCAACGGCGAACGCCCCGCTTGCTGGCATGCTTTCGCATGCAGATCCTGGCAAGTAAGTGTTATGTATTGTGGTTTTAATGTTTGTGTTTGTGGGGCAAACTGCGTGTGCATGTTTTCCTGTCTGTTCTATTTATTATTTGTACTCATATCTGCGTGTGCATGTTTTCCTGTCTGTTCTATTTATTATTTGTACTCATATCTGCGTGTGCATGTTTTCCTGTCTGTTCTATTTATTATTTGTACTCATATCTGCGTGTGCATGTTTTCCTGTCTGTTCTATTTATTATTTGTACTCATATCTGCGTCTGCATGTTTTCCTGTCTGTTCTATTTATTATTTGTACTCATATCTGCGTGTGCATGTTTTCCTGTCTGTTCTATTTATTATTTGTACTCATATCTGCGTGTGCATGTTTTCCTGTCTGTTCTATTTATTATTTGTACTCATATCTGCGTGTGCATGTTTTCCTGTCTGTTCTATTTATTATTTGTACTCATATCTGCGTCTGCATGTTTTCCTGTCTGTTCTATTTATTATTTGTACTCATATCTGCGTCTGCATGTTTTCCTGTCTGTTCTATTTATTATTTGTACTCATATCTGCGTCTGCATGTTTTCCAGTCTGTTCTATTTATTATTTGTACTCATATCTGCGTCTGCATGTTTTCCCTCTTTTTATGAATTTTTAATTCTACTGCTATTTTTTTTGGTTTTATTTATTTTTTCTTTTTTTTTTTTTGTTTGTTTGCCCGGATTTGTCCATAAACTAAACGCAATTTATTTGACATATTTTAGGGGGACAGCCAAGACTCCGCCGTCAACGTCGGCGTTCCCGCCCACTCTCCCCAACCCCCAGCCAACACTCCACCCCAAATCTTTCCCCTATTCCCCACTCCTCCCCATCCTTCCCAGACCCTCTCCCGGAAATGTCGGGCCTCCTTCCCCTCCGTCCCACTTCCCCCTCTCCTCCACCCACCCCTCTTCCAATTACCCCCTCCCCGGAGTCCAGCATAACTCCGCCCCATTCTTTGAGGAATGACGGATCCTCCGAGGAGGATCATGGAGGTTTTGCCGGAGCTCCCGATTTGTTTCCCGGTATGTTTTTTATTATTTTTTTTTAAAGCACAAACTGTTTGTATGTAATCATGTGTCGTGCCTTTCTTCGTGTTTTTGTGGCTTGACTTTTGTTGATTGTGAAGGTTTGCCTTTACCTCTTCCTGGTGATTTAAGCATACACATATCATACCTGTGGGAATTTGTACCTAGGCCTTGTATTTTTGCCAGCCCACCCTTTTATTTATGTTTTTGGGAAAAGGAGTGATTTGTTTTTTTTTTAATGTTTTTCTGTGGAGTCCCTATTGTTGTATTAACCCACACACTTTTCTCACCCACAGAGGAACAGAGGCGTCGGCAAGAGGTGGCGGATGTTGTGGGGCAGATGCGCCACCAAGTAATCGGCCTTCTGGTGGCCCTCGACCGGCTGTCTGGCCTCCTTCGGCATTAGTTTTTTTTTTTTTGTTGTATTTGCCCAATAAATTTTTAAAGACAAATATACGTTGTGGCTCATTTTTAAAAACCAAAACCAAGATAGTTTAGCCTGACATAAGTTCCTGCAAGGATTTCCCTTTTTTAAAAGTTAGATTGTGTTTTGTCTTTGTATGTCAAACAGACACCAGAAACACATAACAGTAACAATGTAATTTCCCTTTTTGGGTGTAGTGTCAATTTCAGATTTCTACATTTTCCAGGTTCCTACTTGGTGCGCAAGCTGCTTAGGCCAATCTTACAAATCCCAAGGTTGGGCCAGGCTTCCTTTTGGTGTGGATTGGAAAGCTGAAAACATATTTCAGTTTTGCTCAACTGGCGTCAGTACTGGTTTACCCCTTAGTCAAATGTAACTTGTGTTAACCTGGTTACACTTGCTGTTAACGTCCCAAAAAAGGAAGACCATTTCACTCTTCAAACATTTATTCACCACATAACAGAGAAAACAAAGTGGTCACTCCCAAAAAAAATACACAGTGATAAATTCAAATACAACACATACCAAGAAAAAATTAAATAAAAACACAAAATCAAGAACTGGTTGACGAAGGACCATGCCAACATGATTCCACAAACATGGCGTTGCGATATGGGTTCCAGAATATATGCCCAAAAGGACCAGATCCAGGTTTGGTAAGGGTAGCAGGAAGTAGTGAGCGTTGGAGTGCCAAAGATTATGTGAACAAACAGAAGATGGTGAGAAAATTAAAAATAAATTAGATGTTTGCCAAAAAAAACAAACACATTAGGTATAAACACTGGAGTTTTGAACAAACTTACCTAAAAAATCTGGCCACCACATCATCGCGTATGGCCCCCCCACATACTGACCTTCGACCAACCTCGGGGGGGCCATCCTCAGGTAAGGCATCCTCTGGCTGCATTGGGACACCACTCCTTATGGCAATGTTGTGAAATATCCCACACAGGACCACAATTTTAGACACCATATCCGGCACATACATGAGCTCGCCACCAGAGCGGTGGAGGCATCTGAATCGGCCTTTTAAAAGGCCGATACAGCGCTCCACCACTTGCCTGGTGGCTGTAAGTGCGGAATTATACGCACTTTGTGGCCCTGGTGTGGGAGCCAAATAAGGAGTGAGCAGCCAGGACATGCAAGGGTATCCACTGTCTCCTGTGAACAAAAATAGACCACATCAGGAACACTGTGTATCAAGCTTAACATTGTTATGTACTAAAGGTCTCCACTTACCCAGAAGCCACGCATCACCAGCTTGTAGGTTGGTTAATTTCTGCCATATCCCTGATTGCCGGATGACGAAGGAGTCATGAGCACTTCCGGGTAATTTAGCATTCAGGGACAGGATCTGGAGGGAGGCATCACATACCACCATTACATTCAGGGAGTGATAGTGTTTCCTGTTTCTAAATATTGCCTCCAGCCGTGCTGGAGGCTGAAGTGGTATGTGAGTACCATCCACAACCCCTATGATGTGTGGGAAGGCAGCTATTTGGTAAAAATTGGCCTTGGCCACACTAAGGGCACCCATATCCAAAGGCATTTTAATAAAATGATGGAGGTGCTTGAAAAGTGCCTCCATCACTGCCCTCAGGATCCGGGAAAAGGAGGATTGGGAGATGCCCGCCACTATTCCCACCGTTGTTTGAAACGATCCTGAGGCACAGAAATGTAACACCGCCATAAATTGCGTCAGTGGTGGTATTGCTGTTGGACTGTCAATTTGCCGCTCAAGATCACTTTCTATTAATGAGAGAGTGTCTATGATGATTTTGGGAGGTAGACGGTAGCGTCTTAAAACCTCATCATCGGGCATTCCAAAAAGGGTGACACGTGTTCGAAATATCTGGGGCCTTGCATGCCTACGATGCCTACGCCTGGGACGAGTTTGAGGTTGGTCGTCTTCCGGGAGCAGGGCCAGAACAATTCGCCCCAGATCTACCTGAAATTCAAAGTTTACAATGTAAGGCTTTTGACCCACCCCAAAAGTAAGAAAAAACAACTTAGCTTTCTGATACCATCCATAGCTGCTTACATGCCGGGGTATTGTCATGATACGTATAAACTGTAAAAAAGGCAACAATGAGACTTCAAAAATTTAGAGGGTGTTTTTTTTGTTTAAAAATTGTTGCAAGCCAACACAGAAAATAGCGGAAAAACACATTTGGCCATCGATGAAAACTACATTGCACACCGTACGTCAAATAGGGTTCAAATGGACCCAAAAAATGGAAAAGGGAAAAGCAAAACTGGATTATATGATGAATAAGCCGTCAAAAATGCGGTAAATTATTCGCAAATGCAAGTCACTACACCAACAGTCAAAAATGCGGTAAATTATTCGCAAATGCAAGTCACTACACCAACAGTCAAAAATGCGGTAAATTATTCGCAAATGCAAGTCACTACACCAACAGTCAAAAATGCGGTAAATTATTCGCAAATGCAAGTCACTACACCAACAGTCAAAAATGCGGTAAATTATTCGCAAATGCAAGTCACTACACCAACAGTCAAAAATGCGGTAAATTATTCGCAAATGCAAGTCACTACACCAACAGTCAAAAATGCGGTAAATTATTCGCAAATGCAAGTCACTACACCAACAGTCAAAAATGCGGTAAATTATTCGCAAATGCAAGTCACTACACCAACAGTCAAAAATGCGGTAAATTATTCGCAAATGCAAGTCACTACACCAACAGTCAAAAATGCCGTAATTCATTCGCAAATGCAAGGCGCTACACCAACAGTCAAAAATGCCGTAATTCATTCGCAAATGCAAGACAAAAAATGGACTTACCCAACTCGAATATATAAGATGTCCTCAAAAAACTTCTTTGGGTCCGAAAACAAAAAAAAACTAAAAAATATGAAATGAGTGTTAAACAAATTAACTAACCACAAAACAGAAGAATACACCAATTGGCCACAAATTTGAATGCACAAAACTTACCAAATCAGGAAAGGATGTTGAAAAAATGAAAAAAATGCGAACGGAAAAACCAAAGAAATGTAGCAAAAACAAACAAAAAAACAACTCTCCAAAATCCTCCAAACGCAACCAACCAACCAAATCCAAACCACTTAACCGACAACACTCCAACAACCCCACCTCGAATCCACACACACCAAGCCATAAATAGTGTTTATTTTCCCGCACAAATTAAGGATGAATCATAGGGACGCACAATCAATGATGCGGCCGCAAACTAACGACGCATGTATAAATACGTCACGAAATCACATAGAATTTCTGGATGATTTCATGCTGGAAGCAGAGACATGGCTTCAAACCAGGGAAACAATGGTCAAAATTGCGGCGGTAAGGCCTTCATGCATTTTGTGTCAATGAGTATTTTAAAACATAATATTGTGCAAGTTGTGAAGTGGCTAAATCTGCATATTTACCCAAATAGGTGAGGAGGATGACATGGAAGAGACTGCTGGCCCCAGTCAACCCGCCAAAGCTGCAAAAAAAAAAAGGCAGCCACATTTCACAAGCAAGGAGATGGAGGTTTTGATCCAGAAGTGCGTTGACATCCTGCCCCAGGCAGCCAGGAATATGAGCCAAAGCCAGAAGTGGAGAATGTGGGAGGAGGTCGCCGTTGCTGTCAATAGGGTGGGTGATTATGTCCGTCTAGCCCGGGATGTCAAACGGCGGTAAGTAAACACTTTCCCATCCTATAAACAAACCCCATTGTAAAAAAAAAGGATAATGGTTCCAAATTCATTCCACAGATGGGCAGACTTAAAATATCGTCTCAAACAAAAACTTGCCGACAGGGCTAGGCATGCAAGGGGGACAGGTGGGGGTCCCACCCCTGTGTCATTGGAGTTGACAGACTTAGAAGAGATGGCACAGGGGTGTGTGCAGGCTGTGGAGGTGTTTGGCGTGTCCAACATGGATACGGACATGCCAGACTTTGCGGCTCCTCATGTTGGCCAAGGTAAGTCTTGTGATGTCACCAACTCAGAAATGCTATTGTGCCAATATGTAGATTCTAATGTGAGTCTTTTCTCCAATTTCCTAACAGAGACAGAGGCGGATGAGTCTGCTCCAGAGGGGAGCCTTGGCCGCAGAATTTCTGCTGCCTCTGCAGGGGAGGAACCAGTACATCCGGCTGAGGACCCTGCAGAAGCCAGTCCAGGGCGTGCCCCCTCGCAGGCAGTGGGCCTCCTCACAGAACTCAATTTTAAATCGGATTGCCATACGGAGATTCTGCAGAGGATGGACGCCAGTCTGATACGGGTGGCTGAGGCCCTGGAGCAAAATGCTGCGGCCAACGTGACCATTGCTCAGGCCCTGGCGGAAAATACCAGGGCCAACATCCGCATCGCCGATGCCCTGGAGCAGCTCGTTCGCCAGCACATGGTGGAGCCGACCTCCCTTCCTGCCGGAACATCCAGATCCTCCACCTCTGGCACAACATCAGGCAATCCTCCAAATGTGCCTAGCCCTGTGCCTAGTCCAGAGGCCACAACATCTGCCTCTGGACAGGCCAGCCCGATGGCATCCCGGACCCGGTCTGGCGCCCACCCTCACCCAGCCAAACGGGCGAGAAAACGGTGACAGCAATGGCGACTTTTCCAACTTTCCTTCTGTGCTTGGCTCATATTCCTTTCTGGTCAAAACTTCCCTCTCCTTTCTTGTGAAATGTTTTTAAATTTTGTATTTACGCTTATGTTAGTAGTTATGTTTTTTTTTTTTTTTGATCAAATATCTTGGCCACAAAAAAAGGCAATACAATATTATGCCAATTTGTTTGTGTGTAAACAATAAATTAAAAACAAAACACTGACATTGTATTGTGACATTATTGTACAAATGGGTTACATTTAATCCTGGCCTTAAACGCAAAAACTGACCCTCTTTTTAAAAAAAAAAGGCCTCTTTAAGGAACGTTTAAAAAAACACATAGCGATGCAAATTCCACAGTAAACCAAAAAAAAGGGGAGCTAATTAAAAGATGATGACATTATTGTTACAATAGGCCATAACCACCAAATTGTGGCCAAAATAAAAGCCCAAAAATGTACGCTAATTGATTATGTAATCATGACATTAGCAGCTCTGATTTCCACCTGCGTACGCTTTTGTGCTATCCCAATAAACTGCTTTCCAAACACATACCAAGCCGGATTTCAATCCAACACTAATTACTTTACTGACCAGCCGCGATTAATCGCTGCACCATCGTGGAGTCCCGGGACGGAGGAGAAGGCCATCGCCAATGTGGTTGAGTAATCCTGACCCTAAGCTGTGCGAGCATTTTGAAGGGAAAGCGGATGTTTCAGTGACGTATGAGACGGTCCGAACACATTTGACGTTCGCATCTGCTAATGTATGTACGCCCCAAAAACGCCTCGCCACGCCTGCGTTTTTTCATCTCCACCCCCGTCAACACCCAAAAACGCCCTGTTCTGTCAATCACATTTGACATGTCACTTCCTGTACGCTATTTTAGGAACGAGAGAAAAAAAGCTCGCAATCTGCTGTACGCACATGCGCGGTGTAACACCGACGCATGCGCGGTTAGTCAACATCGGAACGCAACGAGCGTACTGTTGTTAACGTGCGGCTCTGAATGAGGGCCAAAGACAGTAAAACAGATAGGGCTTTATATATTAACATTATTTTTACTAAAATAAAGTGAAAAAGGGTGTTTTCACACCCTTTTCACATTATTTTAGTTTCACCTGTAGTTATTACAGGGCAATTGGAGTAGAATTAGTAAAATTCTACTCCAACCCCTAGGTATCATTTATTTTTAGTAAAGCAGATCGCATTTCCCATAATTGTAATGGGAAATGTGGTCTGACCAGAGTTACTAAAAATAAATTGTAAAAAAATACCGGGGGAAGCCCTGTGATAATAACGCCACCTGGAGGTGGCATTATCCAGGGTCTCCCCCAGTTACCGGGCTCCCACTCTGCTCTAACGGGGAGAGCAGAGGCGGGAGCCGGCCCCAGTGATCAGCTGTGTGGTCTAAACAGACCGCAAGCTGATTGCTGTAAAAAAAAGAAAAAAAAAATTGAAACATTTTTTTTCTACTTACCTGAATCCAGGGACCGGTGATCGTGCCTCCGGTGATGGCTCCTCTCTGGTCAGCTGGTCTCCCACAGTGCACTGCTGCCCGGTCATCAGGTGATCGGGTCCCAGTGCAGTATGGGAGATCACCTGATCGGGAAGCCTGGAGAAGATCACCGGAGGCCAGGAGGATGCATGTAAGGGTAATGAAGGGAGGGGGGGTTACGGAGAGGGAGGGGGGGTCATGGGGGTCCGCGATCATGGGGGGCGGGGCATAGCATCGGTGGGGGGAAGCAGCGACGGTGGGTCGGCGCATGCGCGGGCTCTTAGTCGCGGTATTTTTTCCGAAAATACCGCGACTAGAGTGCGGATGGGATCCGCAGGGACAGAGCTTTATCGCAAGCTCTGTCCCTGCAAGGGATTTATAGTAAATCCCTGTGATATTGCCTGAATTCGCAATGCGAATTCACTCGGTAATATCACACTACAATCCGCTTTCAATATGCGGATTGTAGTAAATAGAGCCCATAGTGAGATATACAACATGCACTGTGATTGATCAGATCACACCTCTCTCATTAGAATGAGACTGAGTGTCCAAAGCTACTGAACCATGAAGGGAATTTACCATGGGTTTTTGCAACCCTTAAACCATCGACTACACATCCTAAGCAGATGTATAGCTATCAATTCTTTGTATCCCACTCTGACACCAGTAATGTTCTTGGTGAAACAAGTTAAGATTCTTGGATACAAAGATGTTAATCAAGCCAAATAAACAAATATCTCAGTTAAAAAGATATTTATTACAAAGTTAAACAAAATATGTTATTAAAAGTCACTTAACTTGCTTGTTATCTCCACTGCTTAGAATATAGCCCCCTCCAACATCCGTGGAGCTAGTATCTTGCACTGTCTGCAGTCCAGCATCAAGAGAAAGACTAATTAATTTCCTTTGTCTTGAACTCTTATACCAGCCTGCCAGTGAGCTCCAGACACCACTTACAAATATGGGTATAAATCTGTTACCAACTATACTATTGGCTAAATACTGATAGGAAAGCTTTAACAAACTATCGCATGCATGGATACTAAAGACAATGCCTTCGAGATATAAGACCTGCCTACTTTTCACATTACTTTGTACCACCTAATGTCTGACCACTGTCTAATGCCTGACACATTCATAAAAGCACTGAACAAAACATGGCTTTCAGCATTTTTGCACTCCCATTACAGGGGAGGAGTAATTATAGGTAATGGTAGAGATAGAAAAGAAACAGTTAGCGAGATGAGAGATTCTTGGAGACCACTGGAATAGAGAGCTTGAAGGAGAAGTGGGTGATTGACAGTGTCAAAGGAAGCAAATAGATCAAGAAAGGATGAAAATGGAAAGTGTCTGTTGGCATTGGCAGTCAAAAGGTCATTAGTGACCTCAGTAAGTGTGTTTTTTGTACAGCGGGGAGGATGGAAACAACATTGAAGAGGGTACAGGATTGAGGAGAATATGAGGCGAGTCAGAGATAACCAATTCCATCAAGGAGCTTGGAGGCAAAAGAGAGGAAAAGGATGGGTTTGAGGGAGATTCATGGTCAAGTGAGGGTGTCTTAGAAATGGGTGAAACAAGTGCTTGTTTGAGGGTGGAGGGGACAGTGATGGATGAGTGGGACATGTTGAAGAGATGGGCAAGAAGAGAGCAGGCAGCAGAGACAGAGTAGGGAGGTAATAAGGGATAGGGTCGTGGAGTCAAATGGAGGTGTGAGATGATGAGGAGGACATGGACTTCAACCCCAGTGGCATGAGAGTAGGAAGACAAGGTGGGAGGGGAGGTAGGGGAAGCAAGGAAAGGGAAAGGAGGAGGTTGGGGGGGGATGAAATGTCCTTGCCGATTGTATCAATGTTGCAAGTAAAGGAGATGGCAAAGTCAAGGGCAGAAAAGGAGCAGGACTGAGAAGGAAAGAGTTGAAGGTGTCAAAGAGGCAGCAAGAATTGGGAAGATAATAGAGACATAAAATAGGAATGTTTAGCATGTGTAAGGGTAGAGAGTATGAATTTAAAGTTGAAGAAATCATCATGCAAGTGTAATTTCCAGAGTTACCAATCTGCAGTGAATGTGCATTTCTGGACAAAAGCTGTGAGTAACAGCTGGAGCAGTGGACTCAAGGGCAGAGGTGAGATGTTGTGTAGAGAGACAGCTTTTTCAGGGCAGGAGAGGCTGGAGATGGGAGAGATGAGAGCCCAGGAAGCAGTAAACAAGATTGGATCAATAGAGTCATGGTTGTGGTTTGTAGGAGTGACAATGGGATACTGAAGGGTTGACAGAAGGAGGGAGAAGCTAAAGTAGAGAAGATGATAGAGGGAAGGAGAAATTAGCAAAGTCATAGATGATACAGCAGTGAGAGATCCCAGTTGTAACCACTAGAAATGAAGGGGAAAGACATCCGTCTGGTGAGAGGCAGAAGAGCATTACCACACCTGTGGTTCTGAAGTTGAGTAGTTTGAAAGTGGTGTCAGTTTCAAACTCCTATCACCACTGATTTAAGTTATAACACTCCAAACCACTATATCAGGTAGTTTGGAGAGCGATACATGCCAATATGATGCGGATACAAACCCACCCTAAGGCTAGCTTTCTTTTTGTAGGTCTTTTATCTGCTACTAACTCCATTGCTGGGTGTCTAACTCTAATCCCTTGTTATTGTATATCTTCTCTTTGTCTCTTACTATCTTACAGTATGTTCCTCTCTGTAGTTTTCTTTAACTTTATAATAAATTATAATAATTCATAAAAGAAAAAATTGCCATCGAAAGTATTGGGGTTTATGCCTCTCCAAAATGTTGTAATGGGTCCTGCAAAGTTCTGCCGATTGACCTCAGTCCTCATGGGAGATTGTGGATTAGCAACTGGAGGCATGCTAGTACCATATGGGGGTTGGGTACGGGATCCCGGCGATCGGGATGCCTGCGGTTAGAATATCGACAGCGCCATCCCGACAGTCAGAATCCCAACACCTTGAAGGTAAGTATGCTAACCCTCCCCCTAATCCTCCCCTCTCGCAGTGTAATTCTAACACTCCCCTCTGTAGCCTAACCCTAACCCTCCCCTTAGTGCCTAACCCTCCCCCTAGCCCTAATACTTACCATAGGAATGCCGGCAGTCGTGATTCTGGCGCCGGGATTCAACTGGTGTCGGGATTCCAACATCGGTATCCTGAGTGCCGGCGTTCCGACCGCCAGGATGCCGACTACATGTCCCATGTGGTCTGGTCTAGATCTTGCGATAGACACTTGCAGCAAGACTGCTTTTGTGCCTGTCAGCAGCACTGATCCTCTGCACAGTGTATTTATCATAACTTACCATACCATCATACAGTACTATGCTTATACTGTACATCGATATGTGCATAAACACAGAAGGCAGCAATGCACCAAAATGTACACCCACACAGGGAACAGCAACACACAGATACCCACACAGTGAGCAGCAATAGAGGTCCGTACACCCACGCAGAGAGTAGCAATACACAGATATGTACAGCCACAAAGTGGGCAGCAGTACAAAAATACTCACACAGAGGGCAGCTATACACAGATAACCATACAGAGGGCAACAATACACAGATGACCATACGGAGGGTAGCAATACACTGATACCCATATAGAGGGCAGCAATACACAACTACCCACCCAGTGGTCAGTAATACAGATACGTACATCCACACAGAGGGCAGCTATACACAGATACCCATATGGAGGGAAGCAGTACACAACCACTCACCCAGTGATCAGCAAAGTAGATATGTACACCCACACAGAGCAGAAATACACAGATACCCATACATAGGGCAGCTATACACAGATTTATTTATTTATTACCAGTTATTTATATAGCGCACACATATTCCGCAGTGCTTTACAGAGAATATTTAGCCATTCACATCAGTCCCTGCCCCAGTGGAGCTTACAATCTATATTCCCTACCACATGCACACACACAATGGGGTTAATTTTTGTTGGTAGCCAATTAACCTACCATTATATTTTTGGAGTGTGGGAGGAAACCGGAGTACCCGGAGGAAACCCACACATGCACAGGGAGAATATACAATCTCCACACAGTTAGGGCTGTAGTGGGTATCTAACCCACGACCTCAGTGCTGTGAGGCGGTAATGGTAATCATTACACCGTCTGTGCTGCCCAATAGGTGTACGTATGTACACCTAGAGGGCAGCAATACAATGATATCCACACATTTGAAAGAAATACAGATGCATACTTGCCGACTTTTAATCTGCCCTCCCCGGGAGAAGCATCAGTCGGAAAGTGATGGGGCCCCGTCCCCTCAAGGTGAAACCCCGCAAATTACGCATATTTTAATATGGACGGGGCCAAATGACACAATTAACATATAATTGCATCATTAAGCCCCGCCCTCTAAAGCCGCACATCTACTAGGCGGCTAGGGAAATACAGTACAATTACAACATCGTAATCGTATCGTCGTTCCCCATCCCCTGCAGTGCCTACACTGAACGATTAGTCGTTCAGTGCAGGGACCCTCCCTCATCCTCGAACATGGACAATCTGTCGTTATCGTCAGATTGACCGTCATGTTCGGGCGATGATTGATGTCGGAAACGACCAACGGGAGCGCACATCGCTGGTAATTTCCAACATTGTAGTGCACGATTTGTGCATGATTAATGAGCGATTGCATGATTACGATGGCGTAATCGTGCAATCGCACATTAATATCGCCTAGTGGATGTGCGCCATAACAACAGACTGCGGATTTCAGATAAGTTTATCCCCATTCTGCCCAGTTCACTAGAAAGTGGGCGGGATGCGGGAGAAGTGCCTACAGTTCCAGGGGTGCGACTTCCATGAGTGTAGGCAAGTATGCACTGATACCCACACAGAATGCAGCAATACACTCGTACATACTGTAGACGCCCATCAACCTGTCTTATGATGCCCACTTGCGCACGTCATCTCCCGGCAGTGCATGAAACCATTGGTACATCGAGCACCATCGGATGCGATCACAGCGCTTGAGGTTGACTATACCCTACCACAAGCACTTCAGTGTATATTTCAACCAAGTGACATGTCCTATGACGCTGCCTGTTAATTATGCACGCCTCTGAAATAGCGTTAAGAATCTCAGGCACGCCTGCGTTCGCACCTCCACTCCCCCGTTTCCAGTCGCCTGCCCCTGTTACCACCCACAAACGGCTTGACCTGTCACTCATTCAGCTGGGCTGTCTATGCTTGGCGAGCGAGTGCTTCCCGATCGCTCGCACAATATGATGCATGCAGGGCCGGCGCTAGGCTGTGCTGCGCCCAGCGCCGTCCTGTGTTGCCGCCCCTTCGCTCCTCCTCTCCCTCCCCCCTGAGCTTAAATATATCCCATAGCGCTGGGAGGGAGGTCGGAGTTTCCTGTGCCCTCCGGAAACAGTAGCGCTCCGGGCGACGGACCGGCTTGCCCGTGTCTGGAGCCGCTACTGCATGCATGCGCAAATTGAAAAACATCGTTCCCTTCGAGTGATCGCTTGCTAGCGAGCGGGTCTGAATCAGGCCCTGAGTCCTTTTAGAAAACACAGTGTCATTCACATATTAGACTTGGAGATCTCCATGGAGTTATTGTGATCATTTTAGTCGTTTTATTGGTTGTATGTATTTTTATATGCAGCATTTGATGGTATTTATGTATGTGTTATATGTCTAAATATTAATGTTTACATTATGGCTAGTCATATTCTAGTCTGAATAAATATGCATTGCATATAAAATATATTAATAGATTTATATATGTTGTTTAGTGAACATCAGACCCCTTGATTATTTCATTATTTTATAGTAAATAGTGTCTTATTAGCGCAAACAGACTTTTCTCTTTGTGTAAATTAACTTGTACCAAGAAACATTAATACTGTTTTCAATATCTATATTAATAGACAGAAGTTTTAAACAAAATGTTTTCTTTATTTTTCAGGAACTCTTATTTTAAGAGCCTGTATAAAGGATCCTTTCACAGGTTTTCTTAGGAAACCATGTACTTCCCTATTCTTTAGTAATTACCACTCCTATTTATAGGGCCATATTCACAGGTAAGTATTATGGAAAGTATTTAGCAATGTGACATTACTTTGTGACACCAGCGTTCTAAACATTAATTTGTTTTAGAATTCAAGATTTCTTCAGAAACCAAGTACTTCCCTATTCTTTAGTAATTACCCTTCCATTTATAGAGCCAAATTCAATTTGAGGCGAAAAGTCCAAGGTTGGAGTTTTCGCCGTCATTGCAGGTTTTCCTGGAGATAAAGTATCGGGTGCGTGACCGGGTATCCCCGTATTCAATTAGGAATCGGCGAAAACGGGACCCAGCGAAGAGGTAAGTATCGAAAAGTCCTGTAACTTTTTGGGAAATCAGCCTGTCACCACCCAAAAGATGGTCTGACATGGGGGATCACTATGGGTACCCCCAAATTGGCCTGCAAAAGGTACTTGGGGTTTTTAAACGGCCGCGACAGGTGCTTTAATGCGTATTTAAAGACGTGGTGAAGAATAGCATTTAGCTTCATTTTTTTGTTTTTAAATAACTAGTCCCATCAAATTTGGGGTACATGAAAACTGGGTGCAAGTCCCTAAAGTGATTTTTAAAAAATTATTAAAAATCCACCTGCCGTAACCAAGCGCATTCTAAAAAAACACCTGCCGCATACTTGGGGACCTCCCCCCTGAGTCTATTTCGCAATTTCTTTAGTTTGTCCTCCAAAACTAAACCACATTTTTTGGAGTGTCCTATCGAACTTTTTAAATTTTTTTGACAAAGATGACTTTTAGGGGACATTCCAAGGGGTGCAGGGTACTTTTTTCAAAGTTTGCACCCCAAAACCCCAATTCTGCACTTTTTTTCGCTACCTATTCAGTGGGGAAAACTTATCCCCGGTTTTTGACAAAGATTTCTCGCACCTGCAAAAAGTCTTTGAAATTGAATATGTGGATAAGTGAAATGGCGAAAATGACGTGACTCGTTTTCGCAGTCTAATTGAATACGGCCCATAGTCACAAACTTATTATAAACTGATTACAGTTAATAAGTGCCTAATTCAGACCTGTACGCAAAGCCAATAGTGACAGAGGTCGCTGTCACCTTATTTTTTGTCTTGTCAAATATATATATACATGCCCAAAAACGCATTTGTTTGCTCCACTGTTCTAAATTCAAAACATGTTGGGCTAAATGTAATAGAATGCGAATTTGTAAAAAATGCGAGTTTTGCACTAAACTCGCATTTTTTACTCACTCGCAAATGTAATAGGGTGCGACTAAAGTACAACTCAAATTTTTTGGCCTTTTCTATAACTCGCAAAAAAGCATCTCGCATACAGATGTTTTCCCATTCTCAAGATAGAACTCGGGCAATGTAATAGAGTGCGAGTGCTTCACTTGCATATATTACTGCCTGAAGTTTGCCAGTAAAAGACAATATTAGTTTGGCAATTTTTAACATTACACTACACATAATCAACTCGGCACCCACCGGCCAGAGGTGCCAGGGATAGCTCCCTGGAGCTGGGGACCTCTTTATTGGGGGGGTTCCCTTCTCCCCAGGGATCCCTGGCCTGGGCTGACTAGCAGTTAGGGGTAATGCTTTGGAAAGGGGACCCAGTGAAAGGGTTCCCCTGGTTGTGGCATTACTCCCACGCTAGAAAGATTCTGGTGCTGGTTATTGAAAATACAGGGAACCCCTACTCATTTTGTCCCCTGAATTTCCAGAACCAGGCCCGGCTCAGAAAAGCCATGTGCTGGTACTTAAAATTCAGGGGTCCCCTACATATTTTGGACACTGTAGTTTTAGAACCAGGACAGACTTTATACAGCTCGGTGCTGGTTCTTAAAATACAGGGGATCCCTATGCATTTTGTCCCCTGTATTTTATAAACCAGTACAGGCTCTACAGAGCTGGGGTCTAGTTATGCTTCTGTGGGAGGGGACACATCATTTTTTTTTTAAATGTTAGTGTCACCTTTTTTTTTAAACAGACAGAAGCCTTCACGAATCTCACTGATCTGTGAAGGCTTCTGTATAACTCGCATCTTTTAATGCTAGTCACAGGGGCGTTTCTAGAGAGGAAGGGGCCCGTGTGCAGTCTCCGACACGGGCCCCCTTCTCTCCGCCTGGCAGCCGGCAGCGCACTGTGCGGCCAGCGCCGGAGTTATAGACTCTGGGCACTAGAGTGTGCCCAGAGTCTATAATGTATACACAGGTCACCGGGAAAATGGCAGTGGCGGCCATTTTCCCTGTACTGCGCATGCGCAAATGACGGGAAAATAGCCGCTGCCGCCATTTTCCAGTCATTTTACAGCGCCAGACCGCCATGCCGACGTGGGACTCCGGAGAGGTAAGTAATATTATGGGTGCAGGGTGTGCGGTGCAGGGCCCCCCTGGACCCAGGGACCCGTGTTCCCCGCACACCCATTATAGATACGCCCCTGGCTAGTTGCATTAAAAGGTGTGAGCTTACATACTGTAGGAAATACTCAAACACATTTGCATAGTGTAGTAGCCTCGAGCTCAAAAGTATGCAGGCTACTACATTTGCGAGTCCCGGCACCAACTTGCACCTTCAAAAAACGCAAGAAGGTGCGAGCTGGATTTTTAACATAAAATTTGGAGAGTTATGTTGATGCAGGCAGAGTTGTCTATGTATTTTGGGATGCTGAGGCTATTCCAGCTAATAGTGCTTCACACAAAAAAATTGCATCTCCAAAGTAAGGTAATGTGTGATTTTTTTACTTTCTAGATTAGGGAGGGAATTGGTAGCTAGTGGACTGTCTTTACTGTTTCTTCACTAATTGATTTTGCTATAGCTCCTAAAAGCCTCTTGTAATGTTGCACTGAGGGGCAGAGTGAAGGGGGTAAAGTGAGAGTTTATAGAAGTGGAGGTGTTGCCCATAGCAACCAATCAGATTCCAGCTATTATCTTCTCTAGAAGGTGCTAGATAAATGATAAGTAGAATCTGATTAGTTGCTATAGGCAACACCAGGGGCGGATTGGGATGGAAAACCAGCCCGGGAAATTTATGGAAACAGCCCTAATGGAGGTGGGGTCTGCAGAGGGGGTAGGGTCTGCAGAGGGGGTCGGGATCCTTCCTCATAGGGCTTGATTCTGAGTTGGATGCAAAAAATACAGGGAGAGTGAACGCAAGCAGTGTCAGCCGGCCTGGCAGAGGGGTGCATGAGACTGGCCCAGCGGGAGCTATACCACTGTCCTGGTGGCCCAATCCGCCCCTGGGCAACACATCCACATCTGCTCTGTTAGAGCCGAAAGCACTCTGGGGCTTGCGGCAACGAGACCCTACCGCAAGGGTCTCATCGCAAGCCCGATGGTCATGATGGTCTTGACCATTGTGACCATCTTCCTGGCCGCTCGCTATAGCTGTGGGTGGTCACCCACAGCCATGTGAGCGGCCAGGAGGCCGCTCTGAAAAACAAGAAGGACGGCCCTGATTCAGAGCGAGCGCTCTGTCAGAGCGACCGGCTCTGAATCAGGCCCAGAGTGTTAAAGTGATCGTCTGTTTCCCAGGTATCATTGCTCATTATTTCAAACCTGATTCCATTTGGGT
This sequence comes from Taudactylus pleione, assembly GCA_031769625.1. Taxonomy (NCBI): domain Eukaryota; kingdom Metazoa; phylum Chordata; class Amphibia; order Anura; family Myobatrachidae; genus Taudactylus; species Taudactylus pleione. The sequence continues at coordinate 13,365,275 of JAUIMM010000038.1, forward strand.
CACATGTTCTGAAACTTCCTATGGATCACAGACCTCTAGTATAAAGCCTGTTACTAACTGTGTCTCAGTGTCTGTGCAATGTTGCTTTCAGGTCTTTTCTTGGACTCCTGCCAGATCCCCGCTGTGCCTATGGATTGCTGTGGACTTTGTTATATTCTAGATGTATTTCTGATGCTAGTTATTCTCTGCACTACAGAGCCCAGCATTCCTATTGTCTAAGTATTGCTTTTGCTCCATCATTGTGCTTTCATCATTTTGCTGCACTTTACCTGCTGTCTTTCCGTTACTGTAGATATTGAACTTGTCCTTGTTACAGTTGTCAACTGCACTGTTACAGTGTCATCTCCGCATCACGGGGCTCAACCCCGCTCTGTACGCTAGCCACACCACAGGGCTCAACCCTGCTACAATCTTCGCATCACGGAGCTCAACCCCGCTCCGTACTCTAGCCATGTTGCAGGGCTCAACCCTGTTCCGGAATCCCATCGCATCACAGGATACAACCCTGCTTCAATCTTCTCTGCATTACGGGGCTCAACCCCGCTACGAACTCTAGCCACCCCGCAGGGCTCAACCCTGTTCTGGAATCTCATCGCCTTACAGGGCTTAACCCTGCTCAGTCTTCACTATACCACAAGGCTCAAGTTTGCTTCATCTCTCACTGCACTATAGGGCTCGGCCCTGTCCCGGAACTATACTATTCTGCAGGGTCTGCTCTGCTCCGTATTTCCATTACTACAAGGTCCTACCCTGGCAACGGTCCTTAATGTCATCCTGAGGTGTTAGCCTCATACTGGACTCGGGGTTCCCTACCACGTTAGTTCTTATATGCTAAAGACTGCTTATATATATTTGGGGATTCTCTCCTATACTTATTGTTGCATATATGAATCTCTGTGCTGTTTGAGACTTTATATGAGACCTTGCTGATTATAATTCTTTTGTGAATAAATTCTATTTTACTTTTATCCTGTGCTACTGAGTTTCATGGAAAGACCACCTAAGACCACCCCAGTTTATTGTGCCTAGTAGGCCTGCCTCCCTCCAGGAGTCTCAAGTGTCGGCAGCCATGACATCCCCCCACTCCTCTTCCTGTCCTCAATTGGTTGTCAATCCAGCTCTCCACCCTCTCCATGAATTCCGGTCACTCCTGTATTCTTCTCTGCCTGTCTCAGCAGTGGGCGCCTCTCTAAGGACCCCAACCTCACTCTGTCACATCAGTTCTTCCTCAGCTACAGCTCCACCTCTCTGGCCTATTTAGTAAGCCGCTCCTTCAGTCCACTGCTTAGATGCCAGCATCCCGGTTCAGAGTCCCTGCTTCTGACCCAGGTGGCCCCTCTCCATATCTGCCCTGAAGACATCCTGGGCAACGGAATAGAGTACACGGACTCTACCTAATTAGACATTGATTAGAGCGGATAACAGGACGCCGCCTTTCTTGCTCAGGAGATTGACACTTGCACCGATTAATATTGAGACATTCTTTACAGTGACACAAGCTGCAGACTCATTTATATGTGGCATTATGCCAGTTCAACTGCTTACCTATTGGTTGTTTATCCTGCTACTTTATGTTTTTAGACCATTTATGAGACTTGTTTGAAGTAAACCTGATTATTTGAATTCACATAGACCTTCCCATCTTTATTTGTAACGTGACCAAACCGCAAGGGGACACATTAGCCATATAAAGGGACATCACCCACTTATGCTCTACATCCAGTATCAGTTCATGCATATATCCCCAGCCGCAAGACCAGTGCTCCTTCCCGTTGAGGGCTTGAGGGAGCACAGCCCTGGCACATGGTGCTTCTAGCACCTTCGTCTGCACATGGGGCTGCTTCTAGTCAATTCCATTAAGCTCCACATATGTTATATACCATACTTTCCTACTTTTGAAAAAGTATTTCAGGGAGATTGTGAAAGCAGCACCTATGAGCGCGGCGGTAATGTGTGCTGCTACATCTGAGAGACGCGTCATACACTGACTTACATCCAAATGTAAATGAGCCCAAAAGCACTTAGTAAAATCTATTTGCTGATGAAAACACACTAAGGGGTATAATTTACTAAAGGTCGATTTTTAATCTATTTAAAATCAATCAAAATCGGTGTTGTGTTTCTGGGTCTAAATCACACATTTATTAACAGTCATCTTTTGAATTCGTTTTTAAGTATTAGTAAATGTGTGATTTAGCCCCAGAAACAAAACATCGATGTTGATCGATTTTGATAGATTAAAAACGATTAAAATTGACCTTTCGTAAATATACCCCTAATACTTTTCAGAAAATGCATGTAGCCATAGGGATCATTGTGCCTTATAACCATACTTGCCGACAATCAGCTCCAGCCTTAACGGAGGGAGCTGATTGTCGGCTAACAGCGGGGGGGTGGGGCCGGTTATTGGGGGCGGAGCGGGGGGCGGGCCAGTCAGTTGGTGGTACATTGCGGGGTGGAGCCGGGGGCGGAGCCGCACGATCGCGTCATCGTGGCTCCGCCCCTCTTCACAATGCAATTATTTTCGGCAGTGTGAAGCAGGAGGCGGGGCCGCGATGACGCGATTCAGCGTGAATCGTGTCACCGGCTCTCCCGCTGCGGGGGTTTCTGATCTTTTCAGGGGGGAGGACGGGAGGGTCGGAGGCTTCCGGGAGACTTGCCTGCCTTTCCGGGGGGCCGGGAGCGGCACCCGAAAATCGGGAGGCTCCCGGCCAAATCGGGAGGGTAGGCAAGCCTGCTTATAACCAATGCAGGGAGATGATACTAATGATCCAATTTGAATGTATATATGTTTTTTTAATATAGCCGCTTCATAATGGTGATAAGTTGCAGACAGGGAGTGGGAGACTATTTCAGGGAGTCTCCCTGACAATAAGGGAGAGTTGGCAAGTATGCACTAGGGAGGCCTGGTCACTACAGGCTGAAGCATACGTGACATCACAGTAGGTAGAGGGGGGGGGTTGTAGTTACAGTAGTAGTGACAAGCAGCATGGACAGTGTTGGGGCCATTGTGGCCTCATGACCCATACCCTCTCAGTCAGTGCAGTACTTGTTGTTATTCTCCTGCAGCATGCGGGACAGGATATAGCTGGGCCTTCTCCCTCTCAGAGCTGGTAATCATGCTTGGTGGTGGTGAAGCAAAAATGCATTTGACTGGACAGTAAGAGCAGTTGTGGGGCCGCTCCTGATTGTCTATCGTTCCACAAGCTTCGATTGGCTCACGGCCAGCACCATATTCGAAATGCCTCCGGCGCTGGTTCTCACTTCTCCATGCCTGCCTCCTGGTGCACCAGTTGCAACCTACTGGCGGCCCGGCGCAAATCCACACCCTGCCACCCGGGCCCTGCTCTCTCTCCGGGCCCTGAGACTTTGCGGCCAATGCCACAACAGCACCCACCACTGCATAAAGCCCACATTGCAATAACAGATACTTCGGAAATGCTGCAATATACAGATACACACACATACATAGTTCAGTTATTGCTAATGTGATCACTTTGCTTCCGGACTTGAGACCCAGCCTTGCTACTGTGCATACTCGGTCATCAAACTCCTTCCCTTATGTACATCTGTGTGGCTGAATGTGCAAGTACTAAGACGCCCACTTTTATGATGTCTGTAGTGTTATTGTCAGGTGATCATCACAAATAAAGGGCTAAGCGGGGCATCTAATTTGAAAGAGCAACATAGTATTGCAACAATTTGTACCTTTTAGCTGAATTTACTCTAAGGCCCGTATTCAATTTGGAGCGAAAAGCCGGAATCGGCAAAAAAGTTTCGCCGACGACGTCATTTCGCCAGGCGGAAAAGTATCGCCGTATTCAATTTTAAAGACTTTCCGCCTAAGTGGAAAGTCAATGCAATAGGCGAAAAAGTTTCACCTATGAATAGCAGGCGGAAAAAAGTGCAGAATTGGGGTTTTGGGGTGCAACATTGCGGGAACCCCCGTGCAGCCTTCAGACAGTCCCCCAAAGGTACACTGCATTAAAATGTAAATAAAAAAACACTTAAGAACACCCCAAAAAATCACTTTCATTTTGGGAGCGAAAAAAAAAAATGTTGGGGGACAAAGTTAAAAACTAGTGAACTAGACTCTGGGGGTGGTCCCCAAGTATGCCCCATGTGTTTTTTTCATTGCACTGGCTTGTAGCAGGTGGATTTTTCACGATTTTTTAAACTTAACTTTAGCAATTTTAAAATATGCTGGCCCCCATTTTCAAGTACCCCAAATTTGCTGGGATAAGCTATTTTCTGCAAAAAAACCCCTCCTGAATACTATTCTTCACCGCTTGTACAAAAACGCTATTTAGCAGCTATTGAGCCCATTTCAAAACACCAAATACCTTCAGCAAGCCAAATCGGGGGTAACCATAGCTAACCCCCATATCAGAGCAACTTTTGGGGGGTGTCAGGCTGATTTCCCCAAATCTGACAGGACTTTCTGCTTGTTTCAGTTTCGCCGGGTCCCGTTTTCGCATACTTTCAAACTGAATACGGGGATACGCGGGCACGTGCGCGATACTTTTCCGCATGCACAACAGGCGATGTAGGCGGAAAGTCCGGGAGTCGAAAAAGTATTGCGGGTCAGCTCAAACTGAATACGGCTCTAAGGGGCATATTCTTTATGTTAATTATCGGGAGCCTCTGTGTCATTTTCTCTCATTCAGACTCCCTCACTTATAGAGATTATTGCTTCTTAGATATAATTATTACCATCTGTTCCTATTCTGTATGCTTTCTAAGTGAATATTTTTTGAAAAGGAGTATGTCAATTTAAAAAGTGTATTATTTATAAGGTCAGTAAATATCACAGCGTCTTGTGTTGTATTACAGCCCACCTAGATCAGGGGTAGGCAACCTGTGGAACTCAAGCTGTTGTGGAACTACACATCCCAGCATGCCCTGTCACAGTTTTAGCATGCCCTAACATCAACACTGTGGCTGGACATGCTGGAATTTTTAGTTCCACAGCAGTTGAGTGCCAAGGCTAACCTTGAAATTATACTGGGTGACCAGCTCAGCAACAACATTGAAATGATTATGAAATTTTGGTAACTGTATTTTTTTTCTCCCTTTCCTTGTTTTACTTTGCTAATTAATTCATCATTACAGAGATAGTTTTTCCATGAGTCAGATAATCCCCTGTTGGTGTAACACAGCCCTGATTCTCTTTACTACAATACACCACAATTACCATAGCTCATTTCCTGACTCTTTGGTCAAATTATTCCTTATTTACTGTACATTACCGGGGCTGCCTCTTGCCACATAATGTCTGAGACAATTTAAACATCTCACTCACTACAGGATACATTTTATCTTTATTCATCATCACTTAAATTTTACAAAATGTGCATTTTCACCTGCAATTGTAAAAGTTATCTGGCCATTCATCACAAAGTTAAATCAGATATCTCCTACTTACCTTCCTTTTGCGGAATTGCCCACTGTCCCCATACACTAGTATGGGGACAGAATTCATCAAGCTCCGAAAATATTATACTGCGGGAGCATTCGCCATCTTCAGAAGGTGAATGCACCTGCTCCGGGATCGCAACTCCCTTCTTCCCTGTGGGAAGTAGTTCCGGGTTGCGAAGAGGGAGCCTCTCGGATCCCTCCGCCCCTGTCCAGCTCCTTCCGCCGGACGTCGGGACTCTTGTGCGCATGTGTGACCTGTAGGTCGCGCATGCGCAGTTTCATCACTACTCCAAAAGGAGCAGTGAAAAGATTCACTACTCCAAAAAGGAGCAGTGAAGCCGCTCGCGGGGACAGCTGATTTCGCATCAGCTGTCACCGCGCCGGAGCAATGATGAATTGCTCCTGCAGCCGTGGAGAGTTAGGATGTTAATTATCGGGGCCCGGTAATTAACATCATGAATAGGCCCCTACTATTATTTCTTACAACCCAAAGAAAAGCAACTTCTGTGCTTACCCTGTTGGGACTTGTATTTAGTTAACAGCTGGATAACCACAAGTTCCCCAATCCCATCCTAACCCTAAAATGCTATCGTACTTAGGCCCTCATTCAGAGCCGTTCGCTATTTGCGTTCGTTCGTTCAAAAACAAGGGGTGGCTATGCAAATGATCCGTTCGCACATTGCAGTCTGTTCACACCTCTAAGTCTGAACGAGCGAGCAAAACATACGCTCGTTTATTTGATAAAAACGCCCCCTGGCCGCTCGCACCATACGTCATGTCCGCTATTTATTAGATTAATCGAGTACATCGAACAGGATATGAACTGCTCGCTATTCTTGTGGTTGGTTTTTTCAACCGCTATTTTGCGAGCAGTTCTGAGTTAAAAAAAACCAAGTGACGTGGTCAATGACGCTGCTGTATTAATTATGCACACCCATAAAACGCCCGTTTTGACCTTTAAGCACGCCTGCGATCGGATCTCCACTCCCCGTTTTCAAGCACCTTCCCCTGTTACCACCCACATACGCCTCATTCTGTCACTCAAAATAGCAGGCACTCGCTATATTGCGTACAAATGATTTTCGGCCGCACTGACTGGTTCACGCATGCGTACTAAAAACCGTACGCATGCGCAGATGTGCGAACATCGCTCGGAACGAGCGTACTGCCGCTAGCGAGTGGCTCTGAATGAGGGCCTTAATTTGTACACTAGGCACCTAGCAGCCACACTACCGCAAACTGGCTGCGGCAACAGGAAATCTGAGCCTCTCTTTGCTTCTTTTCATTATTTAACATGATGAAACATATTGGGCATAATTTAGAAAGCATTATATTAAACATTCGTCAACTTTCAGTGATGGTTTGGTGAATAAATATTATCCAACGCTACATGCTAGTTTGGCTTTAATCAAATTGCTGTTTTAATTCCAGTGGAGAATCCTTGAGTTAAAACAAATAATTAAATAATGTTTGGTAAATAATACCCTGAGATGTATCAAATCTTGGAGAGAGATAAAGTGAAAAAGTTGCCCAAAGCAACTAATCATCTTCTAAACTGTCATTTATCTAGCACGGTCTTCGAAATGACAGTTAGAAGCTGATTGGTTGTTTTGGGCAACTTTTCCTCTTTATCTCTCTCCAAGGCTTGATACAGTACATCTCAGGGTATTATTTATCAAGCATTGTGCTTTTTTTTGTTTGTTTGTGTTTTTTTCTTTTTTAAATCAAGGATTCTCCACTGGATTTACAATATATACATCTCCCCCTTAATAGTAAAAGCCTGTTCTATCTATTGAGTGTCCCCAAAGAGTCAAAAAGAAAAAATAGTGAAATGCAAAATACTGTAGATGTAACTGTATATAAAAAAAATGGCATGGTTAATAAAAAAGTTAAACTTTGTGTTATTTTCTAAAAAAAAAATCTAAATGTTATACAAAATTATGTATACCCCAGCAACCTTGCCTCTAAATTCTGCCACCTGCCAATATTTGTCTCCTTACAGGTGCGTACACACGTAACGATTTTTTTAAATGATTTAACTATAACGATGTAGTTATCGTTCAAAAAATTGTTCAGTTTCTCAGCTATAACGATGAACGAAAATCGTTCAAGCGCGCTCCCGTTTGTAGTTAGTTTCAGACTGTCCAACAGAACGATTTTCATTAAGGGAAGGAACATTTTTCGTTCATCGTTGTAAAAATCGTTCATTACACTTCAAAAAATCGTTCACTTTTCGAGGGAAAATCTGACAGATAATCGTTGGTTATAAAATCGTTACGTGTGTATGCACCTTTATTCAGCACCAACCCCACCTTTGTCATACTCTAAATCTGGCCATACACCAACTTGGGAGCAAATTGCTGATTGTCATTTGCTCCCATACATTAACGGATTTCATTCCAACCAACTAGTTGGATGGTTGGAGTAAAGTTGGTCTGGTGTATGGCCAGCTTAAGAATAGGCATCTTATATCAAAAGCGCAGTAGTCGTGATTATCTGGGGTTTTTGTAATTATAGGAAATCATAAAGAACATATTTTTTTTGTAACACCATATATTTCCACTAAATGTGCCCCACAAAAGCAACTTACAATTATTCTGATGCATTAGCAATACAGACTGTCTCTGTAGCTTTTCCTGTACAGTCATGCATCAGATATCAGAAGTAGCAGTCATGCCGCATGTGTCTTGTGTAAGATTAGTCATAAGGTCAGCTATTTTAACTCTTTCTACATTGTCTTGCCTGAGGTTTGGAATTAAACGCAAACACTGTTTTATCAATCAACAACAGATACCAATCTTGTATGTTGGTGGACATACAAATCGTACTCACCACCTCTGCTAGCTGCTATTTGTATGAGGAAATCCATTAAAATCAGCAATCCACAACAGTTATGTGTTCCCATATTATGCGATAAATCAGAGAACTAAACACGACAATTCTGAGAGCGGCTGGTCCTTTACAGCACAACAGCCTCTATAGTAATAGTGTTTGCTATACAGACTGCACAGGGCATGCCAAAACACTTCATTTTCCCAGTAAACACACTTCACTGCTAGAATGTACCCACCCATTCAACTCCTCCTCCCCACACTTTCGTGGAATATATATCCTCCTACCAAAATATCTCTCTTAGAAGAACATGAAGCAGCTACAAGCGTGTAATACTAATATGTAAATGTGCTCCCACCTCCAAGTGCGTGAACTATGCAAAGTCTAGCCCACACAGTCTTACTACTTCCAGTGCATTGGTGCAGAAAACCCCCACACACAGCTTACTCTGCAAGTCAGTGATTGTGGAACTACCCAAGTATACTCACTTCCTGCAGACTCCTAATTCGTCTATGTATTTAAAATGTGAATAATAACATGACTCCACTGCTTAACCCCCCAGCCCCGCAACGAATGTTATAGGTAATGCATTTTATAACAACAAAAGTGGACAGAAAATAAGCAATAGTGTGGTACTGCCCTTATAAGGGGAGATGTACTAATCCTTGGAGAGAGATAAAATGGAGAGAGATAAAGTACCAACCGACTGTCATTTTACAGGCTGTGTTTGAAAATGACAGGACCAGAATGGTTGGTACTTTAAAGGCCCCCTTACACGGTGCGATTTGTATAAGATCCGATCTCGCATACGATTTCCCTTGAAAATTCTTCTCTTGACATTCTGTACGATTTGTGTAAAGAAAAGGAACAATTGTACAAACGACCATACGATTAGATGTATCTTAAACGATAGCAAATCGTTTAAGATGTATCGTATGCAGCAAATAACCACACAATACATCCCCTCCAATGGAGGAGGGGAGAGGCCAGGGACATCGTACATCAGCAAAACTGCGAACGATGTGTGTCGAAATCGGCGTGTCGATCGGTCGAAATCTTTCTGCAAAACCATTTGAACTACGATGACGATACATGACGGCGGGGACGCGCATCGGCATCGTAATTGTGTATGAAAACACCACTTTTTATATGATTGGTTGTTATGATCCATCAAAAACTGCCATATTGTGTAAAAAATTGTGCCGTGTATAGGGGCTTTATCTGTCTCCACTTTATCTTTCTCTAAGGCTTAGTACATCTACCCCATAATGTAAAAACAAAGGTATTGGCATGACAGAATGATGTAATCAGGACACACAAGTTACTAAACAAAAACACCACATTTAATACACAATTTACACAACATATACCAAATAGAGTTCACACATAAATATAAATATGTAAAATAAGATGTACTATAAACCGCTGTTTAAATTAATAGAATCAGTAAATGGAATCTCCGTCTGTATACACCACAAAAGCTGTCCGTATACCTGCCACAGGTAATGGACAAATCACCTGTCTTATAGCTGCTTTTTGGTTAAATACTGTATGCTCCAAAACATTGTACAGTACTTGTACATATTCCAAATTACCAGTATACTGTCCAGCTGTAGTGGGAATCCATGCAGAATGCAATCTCCACATATATATATGCTATGTACTAACACCACAAGGGAACAGATAAGCCTGATGTGAGCACACAAACCAGTCTCACAGCAGCAGCAGAAGTGGTGACAGGTTATTCTCTGGATCCAGTGTACAGCACAGATATAGGGCCTGATTCAGAGACGGACGCTCTCTCTGAAACAGGGCGTTTTTTTTTTTTTTGAGCGGCCTTCCTGGCCGCTCGCATAGCTGTAGATCACCACCCACAGCTATAGCAAGCGGCCAGGTTGATGACCATCGGGCTTGCGACGAGACCCTTGTGGTAGGGTCTCGTGGCTGCAAGCCCCAGAGAGCTTTCGGCTCTAACAGAGCCGGAAGCTCTCCCACTGACATCACTGGTGATGTCAGTGGGGCCGCCCCCAAACGGCAAGCGTTCCATTGGGAACGCCTCCGTTTGGACGGCCACACCCCCAGCCCGCCCACCAAACGGGGCGAGCTGTCACTCACCATCGACAGCTCGCCCCCTTTGGTGCGAGACCCGGAGCGACGGAGCACCCGTCGCTAGCCGGGTCTCATGCGCACGACGGAGCGGGCTCTGTCGTGCGCATGCCCAGTGGGCAAACATCGACCCGGTTGCGAGCGCTCAGCGCTTGCGAACGGGTCTGAATCAGGCCCATAGTACAATAGTATCAAATGACAGATGGGAGTAGTCCTTTGGCCAGTTTCACCTCTAGGGAGGCGTTATCAAAGAGTCTAATTTCCAAAGTATGAAAGCAATTGACTGAGGCGCTCATTCAGACCTGCGCGTTAGATGCATTTGCTTGCACCCAGCGTATGCAAATCCGGAACACACCCAGCAAGGCATAAGCACGCCCACTATGTCATGGCGTGCGATTGCTTTGTGTATGCAGACGCCCGCCAGCCTGTTATAAGACGCCCACTTGCGCATCATCTCCAGGAAGTGTATGAAACCTTCGGTACAAACCTTCGGATGATTGCACTCTATCATGATTGCCAGTCAAACACAAAAGTACAGTGGTTTGGCACAAATAAGATCAGCTAATTTTATTAACCAGTAAAATAAATAAAGCATCAAAGCAAATCCTATAGGTTTACTTAGTAAGCATTGGGTACTAAAACCTGCAACTTCCGATTATGTTTATGCCTGAAATTTAAAAGGGCAATGCTTTTACTATCCGTGTTTTGCTAGTAAAATCATTGCTCTTTTAAAATTTGGGCATAAACACGTTAAGAAGCGCCAATTTTGAGTACTCAATGCTTAGTAAGTAAACTCCCTAGTCTGTCTGACACTAACATCAATTATCCCTCTTAGATCCCGTATGCAGCTGCTGTGCGAAAATATGCTAATGCATGCAGTCATCTGTAAATGTATTGAGACTAGGGATGTGCGCCGGACCATTTTTGCTGGATTTGGATTTGGCTCTGATTCGTCGTCTGGCTTTGGATTTGGATTTGCCAAACCTGCCATGGCTGTCTTTGGATTTTTTTACAAAAATTGCCAAAAAAAGCTAAAATCACATAATTTGGTTTTTTTTGTTCCTAGCGTATTATTAACCTCAATAACATTAATTTCCAGTCATTTACAGTCAATTGGTTACTAAGCGACAGACACTGCAGTTTAAAGCACATCTACAGTATGAAACATTGCCACACAGCAGTGGTAGAAATAAAAGGTAGTGCAAGATGGAATTGTCCTTGGGAAAGTGGACTACGGCCAGCAGAGTCACAGTACTTGTATACATAGTGGGCTACGGCCCAAGGAGTCACAGTGCTTGTATACACATTGCAGTAGGACAGCACAGTCACAGTACTTGTTTACACAGTGGGCTACGGCCTAAGGAGTCACAGAGCTTGTATACACAGTGGGCTACGGCCTGCAGAGTCACAGTACTTGTTTATACAGTGGACTAAGGCCCTCATTCAGAGCCATACGCTCTGAGCAGAGCGCACGCTCTGAATGAGGGCCGGCCTCCATGAAAATGGAGCGTCCTCCTGGACGCTCGTATAGCTGTGGGTCACCACCCACAGGCTATACGAGCGTGCAGTTTGATGGCCGCGATGGTCTTGACCATCGCGACCATCGAAACTGCGAGCCGGAGCCTGCAGTTGAGGTTTTCAACCGCAAGCTCCGGAGTGATTTTGGCTCTATCAGAGCCAAAATCACTCCCACTGACATCACTAGTGATGTCAGTGGGCCGGCTTCTGACGGGAGGCGTTCCCGTGGGAACGCCCCCGTCAGGGAGGCACGCCCCCGGCACGCCTACCAAAGGGGGCGTGCTGTCAATCAACATCGACAGCACGCCCCCTTTGATCAGACACAACGAGCGAAGGACTTTCCTTCGCTCGTCGCGTCTGGCGCATGCGCACGACGGAGCTCCCTCCGTCGTGCACATGCTCAGTCCAGAACATCGACCCACTTGCGAGCGGACAGCCGCTCGCGAGTGGGTCTGAATCAGGCCCTAAGGCTCTGATTCAGAGCCGGACGCTCTGACAGAGCGCTTGCTCTGAATCGGGGCGTCCTTCTTAATTTTTAGAGCGGCCTCCTGGCCGCTCGTATAGCTGTGGGTGACCACCCACAGCTATAGCGAGCGGCCAGGAAGATGGTCCCGATGGTCAAGACCATCGCGACCATCGGGCTTGCGATGAGACCCTTGTGGTAGGGTCTCGTTGCCGCAAGCCCTGGAGTGCTTTAGGCTCTATCAGAGCCGAAGGCACTCCTACTGACATCACTTGTGATGTCAGTGGGGCCGGCCCCAGACGGTAGGCGTTCCCATGGAAACGCCTCCGTCTGGGCAGCCACGCCCCCAGTACGCCCACCAAAGGAGGCATGCTGTCACTCACCATCGATGGCACGCCCCCTTTGGTACGAGACCCATAGCGACGGCTTGCCCGTCGCTATCCGGATCTCGCGCATGCGCACGACAGAGCCGGGTCCGTCATGCGCACTGGGCCAACATCGACCCGCTTATGAGCGCTCAGCGCTCGCGAGCGGGTCTGAATCAGGCCCTAAGTCCAAGGAGTCACGGTGCTTGTATCCACTGTGGGCTAAGGCCCAAGGAATTACGGTGCTTGTATACACAGAGGGCAACGGCCCAAAGAGTCACAGTGCTTTTATACACAGAGGGCTACTGCCCAAGGAGTCATGGTGCTTGTATACACAGTGGGCTGTGGGCCTGATTCAGAGCCGCTCGTAAGCGGCCGCTCGTTCGCTCCGAGCGATGTTCACACATCTGCGCATGCGTATGGGTTGTAATGCGCATGCGCCAACCAGTAAGTGCGGTCGGAAATCGTGTGCTCGCAAAATAGCGAGTGCCTGCTAATTTGAGTGACAGGATGAGGCGTTTGTCGGTGGTAATGGGAAGGTGCTTGAAAACGGGGAGTGAAGATCTGAACGCAGGCGTGCCAAACGGTCAAAACGGGCGTTTTAAGGGTGTGCATAATTAACAAAGCAGCGTCATCGACCACGTCACTTGGTTGTCTTTTAGTCTGAACTGCTTGCATGATTGCAGTAGGAAAATGCTACCACAAGAATAGCGAGCAGTTCATACGCCTTTCGATGTACTCGATTAATCTAATAAATAGCGGAGATGACGTATGATGCGAGCGGCCAAGGGGTGTCTTTACAAAATAGCGAGCGCATGTTTCGGACGCTCGCTCAGACATAGAGGCGTCAACAGACTGCAAAGAGCGAGCGCTCAATTTAAATAGCCAGCCCCTTTTTCTGAACGAGCGAGCGCAAATAGCGTCCGGCTCTGAATCAGGCCCTAAGGCTCAAGGAGTAACGGTGCTTGTATACACAGAGGGCTACGGCCCAAGGAGTCACGTGCTTTTATACACAGAGGGCTATGGCCCAAGTAGTCACGGTGCTTTTATACAGAGGGCTAAGGCCCAAGCAGTCATGGTGCTTGTATACACAGTGGGCTAAGGCCCACGGAGTCACGGTGCTTGTATACACAGAGGGCTAAGGCCGACGGAGTCATGGTGCTTGTATACACAGAGGGCTAAGGCCCACAGAGTCACGGTGCTTATATACACAGAGGGCTAAGACCCACGGAGTCACGGTGCTTGTATACACAGTGGGGTACAGCACCAAAAATACTTTTATTTTTCTTTTTAAACTTTTAACTTTCTTGAAAGTTTTTTTTACTTTTTTAAACTTTTTTTTGTACACACAGCCACTTGTGAGTCACTTTAATCAGCAGATTATAGCGCAGCATGCCCCCTATACAGTCACTTTACCAGTACAGCTGGACACAGCCACTTAATTAGCAGAGTACAGTGCATGGGAATTGGTATGAAATAACGTCGGCCGCATGGCCGGCGGTTCGATTCCCGTCAGCGGCAGCCCGACAGAAGCAGAGTGCGACGCAGCGGAAACCCGACAGCGCTGGAAATCCCGATCGTGGATAGGTAAGTATCCACTAACCTAACCTAACCCCCCTAACCCTAACCCTCCTTAGAGGTGCCTAACCCTAACTTCCCCCCCAAGTGCCTAACCCTAATCCCCCCTCTAAGTGCCTAACCCTAACCACCCCCTTCCCCGCTGCCTAAACCTAAGTCCCCCGGGGGGGTGCCTAACCCTAAGTCCCCCCCGGGGGTGCCTAACCCTAACCCTCCCTCCCCCTAGCCTAACCCTAGCCCTCCCGGGGGGATGCCTAACCCTAAGTCCCCCCCGGGAGCCCTAAACCTAACCCTCCCCCCTCGCGGCTGTCCGCTCGCGGTGCCCGGCATCACTACGATCGTGATGCCGGGCGCCGGTCTCCCGGCATCGGGGAAATGCGGGTGTCTACATCTAGACGCCCGGCATTTCACCCTTGCCGAGATAAGACAGTCGGGAAGCCGGCTGCCGGTATTTAGGCAGTCGGCTTCCCGATTGCCTCCCAGTGCATGCATACATCAGCGTGCAGTGTGCCCCCTATACAGTCACTTTGCCAGCACAGCCACTTGTGAATCTCCCTACACAGCCACTTAATTAGCAGAGTATAGCCCAGCATACATCAGCGTGCAGTGTGCCACCTATACAGTCACTTTGCCAGCACAGCCACTTGTGAGTCTCTGGACACAGGGCCTGAATCATGAAGATAATAAGTTATCTCCTCCATAATGGCCACATGCCAAATCTCGCATTTAAGTGCAGATTGAGATGGTGGAGGAATAGTTTTCCAGTTGAGGGCTATCAGGGATTTCGCCACCGACAGGATATGCAAAAGTCATATTTTTAAAAAATGTATCAAGGGTTGGGGTTGGGTAGCATAACAAAAATACCCAGGATTCCAAAAGGGAGTTCAAAAGACTATGAACCGAGAAGGGGATAATATTTGGGCTTGTCCACCAGATGTCTAGCATAGTGCCACTGTGGCCGCAGCCCAACCAACAGTCAAGTGATGAGGAGGGGAATATTTTGTGGAGTCTCACGGGGGTATAGTACCAATGATAATACATTTTATATGAGGTTATATGAGGTTGATAGAGATGGAGCATTTAGCAATCCCTTGTCTCACTTCTTCCCATGTCTCCTCATCCGGAGGAGACCCAAGATCTTTCTCCCATTCAGCCTCATGAAGTCTCGGGGAGGAGAGGGTTATATCAGGGAAAATAGAATAACATTGGGAGATCAGGGCTTTAGTTAGGGGATGATATTTGCAGAGGTGTTCAAAAGGCGTTAGGTCCCTAAGGACCCAAGTAGGGGGTAAGGAACATAAGAAATGACGGATTTGAAAAAATACAAAAGGGCTTGGTATTTGAGAGGGGCATTCTTGTTGAAGTTTTGACAAGGACAACCATTGGCCCTGTCTGAAAAATCTACAGGGAATTTAAGGCCTGCCTTAGACTACGAATATGCTCTTTTAGTAGAGGACCCAGGGAGAAACATGGGATTGAACCAAATAAGAGACCTGGGGGAAATTGGGGAGGTAAGGTTTAGTTTAAGTGAGCACTGATCCCAAAGGGAGATATTCAATTTAAGGGTAGGAAGCAGTTTTGAGGTGATAGGGCATTTTGCAGGGGATAAGCCCCATATGGGGGTTAGATAAGGAAGGGTAATTTAGGCAGCTTCTAGATCTAGCCAGGAAGTGGACCCTGGGGGTGAGAAAAAGGTAACAATTTGTGAGAAGTGGGAAGCTAGGTAATAAAGTTTGATACCACCTACAATTACTGGTCTTTTCAAAACAGCGGCTAAGCTCTGGGGGGCGTCTGTGAATCCAAATAAAATGGACCAGAGCTTTTTGGATGTCACTCCACAGGAAGTGTTCGAAAGAAGTAGAGCCACTTGGGTATAATATTTTTTAACTGAGATGATTATGCCCAGGAGGAAATCATGAGGCGGTTCTAGGAGGTCAGGTCAGCTTGCATTTTGGAGAAAAGAGATAGGAAGTTCTCATGATAAAGGAGGTCATAGTGGGAAGTGAGATTTATTCCCCGATATCGAATCTGTTTAGGTTAACATTTAAATTTGAAATCGGCCTTAAGGGTCTAAGTAATTTGAGGGGACAGATGGAGCAGCATGGCTTCTAATTTTTAGTAATTAATCTTATAATTAGAAATGGCACTGTAGGGCCGCAGGACAGTGAAAAGGTTGGGAAGGGAAATCAACAGCTGAGTTATTGAAAGCAAGATCATCTGCAAAGAGAGAAATCTTGGAGTGAGTGCGCCTCACCTGCACCCCCCATATATCTGGATGGGATCTGATTTGAGAGCCAAGCGGCTCTATCACAAGGGCAAAAATCAAAGAGGACAGGGGGCAACCCTGATGGGTAATGAAAAATGGGTCATAGGGGGTACCATTGATAAGAACTGTGATAGAAGTAGCAGAATACAAAGTTAGGACCACTGTGGGGAAGTCACCCGTGAAGCCAAACGCCTCGAGGGCAGCCTTCAGGAGATCCTATCTAACGCTTTTTCGGCATCGAGGGAGAGCTTGATAGTAGGAGATCTCCTGGTGTTTGCGATATGAATAAGGTCAATGGCACAACGGGTGTTATCCCTAGCTTGATGACCAGGGACAAAATTGACCTGGTCCTAGTGGATTAGGGAGGGAAGGAGGGCATTCAGTCAGTTTGCCAGAATCTTAGCATAAATCTTTAAATGAAGATTAAGGAGGGAAATGGGTCTATAGCTGGTGCAATTAAACGGGTCTTTACCCTTCTTAGGGATCACAACGATTCTGGCTTCCAACATTTCAGGGGGGAAACAGGTACCTTGGAAGGCTTTATTAAAGAGCGTGAGCAGGTGGGGGCCAAGCAGATCCAAGAACTTCTTATAATACACAGCCATGAACCCATCCAGGCCGGGGGACTTACCAGATTTCTGGGTTCGTTTAGCTTGTTCAGTTTCATCAGATGAAATCTCAGCATTGAGGTGCTCGAGAGCACCACTGGATAAGCATTGGAGTTGGGACTTAGCAAAAAAGTCAGAAATTAGTTGGGAAGTAGGCATGGATAATGGCGTATCGGAGGGAGCTGTGTGGTTGTAGAGATTAGAATAGTAGGACTGAAAGGCAGTCCTAATAGCTGCTGGGTTGTGAATAGTTGCGCATAGAAATAATATTTTTGTGGGTCCTGGCTGAACGAAGGCGAGCTGCAAGGATTTTGTCCGCTTTGTCTCCCTTCTCATAAAAAGTTTGGCGAAGCCATATAAGGCGCTTAGCCACTTGTTTAGAGAGAATGAGCTCAAGTTTGAATTTGGTCTCTTGGAGGGCAGTCAAGTTTGCAGGAGTGGCAGCGGATTTGTTTATGGTTTCTAAGGTGTGAAGTCCAGTAGAGAGTTCGTTGATCTGAGTAAGTGATTCTTTTTTGTTCCTGGAAGCCATAAAGGTGCCCCCGCTATAATGTTTTATATGCTGTCCAAAGAGTAGCTCTGGAAATATTAGGGTGATCATTAAGGTCAAAAAAATCTTTAATGTGAAATTTGATGAAGGAGAGTACTTCTGGGTTATGGAGTAGAGAGTGATTAAGACGTCAAGTCATGGGACGAGGGCGGGGTAGTAAGCCAGAGATGTCAATAGAGATGGGAGCATAGTCGGACCAAATGAGAGGGTGAACCTGGGCTCAATGAATATGAAGAGTAAGGTCATGGCTGAGCAGGATCATATCAATGCGAGAATATCAATTGTGTGGGTGAGAGTAGAATGTATACTCACGAGCAGATGGTTCCTTAATCCTCCAAGAATCATAAAGGAGCTGGGACTTCATGAGGCTGAGGAGGGTTCGTGAATGCCAGGAGTCCGGAAAAGGAGAAAACGCGGCCACAAGAGCAGAATGGTCTAAGGTAATAATTAGAATCGTATTGAAATCCCCAGCAGCAAGGAGTTCTCCCTGGTGGAAACGAGAAATGATGGGGTCTAGCCTGGAGAAAAATATATGTTGACCCTGGTTAGGAGCGTAACCAGTTACAAGAGTACACAGTCTATTGTTAAGCTTACCCACTAAGATAAGAAAGTGGCCTTCCTTATCCGTGAATGAGTCAGAGAGTTCAAAGGTGAGATGGCAAGCAAATAAGATCGTGACCCCACGCTTTTTAGTAGCATGATCACAAGCATGATATGTGTCAGGGTGGGCAGTTCTGGGTGAGAGCCATGCAAAAAAATTAGTTTCTTTTAGGAAGATTAAGTCACCCCGGAGGAGTTTAATAGAAGCAATAAGCTTTCCATGTTTCTGGGGGCTATTAAGCCCCTTCACATTAAAAGATAAGATACAGAGATCCATGGGCAGCAGAGTGGAGAGTGGGGGCTAGTAAGAATGCAGGGGAGAATGCAGAAAAGGTTAAAAGGGGTAATAAAAGGTTAGAAAGACAGGAGAGAATGCAGGTAAAGAGTATATGCGAAAATGTGAAGGGGGAAGACTTGGAGGGGGGAACAGGGTAAATGGTCACTCAGCAAGGTAGGCCGGGACCAACAGTGCTGACATTAGGAAACGATACTATGTGACAACAAAGCACATAGGTCAGCTGAAGGGCTAAAAGCCCTAAGGAGGTGTGGCTGGGCAGCAGGAAGGTGCAACATGTGGATGGTATATATGAGAGGGAGAGAGGCCCCTCTTGAGGGACCTGAGAAAACAAACTGGAGACAGAATGTGCGGAACAGAGAAGGAGGGGTAAAGAAAAAAAAGGGGGGGTAAGGAGAGAGGGTATATAAAAATCAGGGAGAAACATAGGCAATGCTAATAGACTAAAATAAATATCAAGGTAATAAAATTATACAGAAACATAATTAACACAGTGATAATACAAAAAAAGCCAACAGATAATATGGTGAATTGCTCACATAGAACACATTCAGAAGAAAGGTTAGGAAATGTGGGGAGGCCAAGGGGGAGCCGAGAAGGCAACCCAGAGGGCCATTATAACAATAACATAACATATCGAACAACCTAATATAACAAACAGAATACAGTGTATTGAATCAGAGAACCAAAAGTGATCCCTCAATTACAAAAAGGTGGAGGAACAGTAAATATACCTGGTGCAGAGAGTCAAGTCCCGGAGGGTGGAACTGGTGGCAAGGATGAGATGAGAATGGTCGACCTTTTATACCTTGGGGGCTGATGGGGGTCTGCTCTGGAGGACCTCTGTGGTATAGGAGGTAAAGCAGAAGTCACGGTTCCGTCCGAGGTGAGACCCAAAGTAGAGAGTAGGGATTGAGTTTCAGAAAGCGACCTGAGTTGTATGGAAGAATTATCGTTGGTTATCGTTTGGAGTTTACGGACTTCTTTCATTATGGCTTCTTTGGCGGTGAAATAATGTATTCTGATTATGACGTCCCTAGGTTGGGATTGGTCTTGTGAATGAGGACGTAGTGCATGATGAGCACGGTCAAGAAGAAGATGGACTTCAGGGGTCCTGGGGTAGGGCTGGGTGAAGAGTTTTCTTAGATAAAGTACAAGATGAGTAGGCTCAACCTCTTCAGGGATTCCTTTCCCCACGCCCGGAAATATCTGTAAGATGTAGTCTCCAGAGCATCTTCAGTCACGCTCATCAAACAGCAGGCTGCAAGGGAGCAAAAGTTAAAGTGATACCTGTCTGTTTGTGGAATTGTATACAGTATATATATATATATATATATATATAAAGTCCAGTATTAGTCCACACTCACGTCTGAAAATCCAATTGCTGGGGTAGGAACAAAGGGGGTGCACTCACCAGTCTTCTAAAATGAGTTTTTATTTCATCTTTTTAAAAAAAATTTTACAGCATCATAGTAAAGCTCCGACGTTTCGGTCCTAGCCATGGACCTTTGTCAAGGTACAATTCCAAGTAGTACTTTGCATCAATATATACCTGTCCAATTAAGAGACTCCTCCCTCACAATCATGTGAGTACAAACAATACAAACATATAGAGACATGAAGACATCATTTGTAATTGTGCAATAATACCAATCAAAGATTAACTAAAAAATTAAAAGTAATGAAAAAAAACATGTTAACAGACACATATATAAAAACAAACCTTACAGGTATAATCGAGCTGCATCCCCCGCTAGCGTGCGTGTCAATTCCCCAAACTTCCTACCAAGTGGAACGCAAGTCGGTACCATTTCCTGTCAAGTGGCACGCAAGCTAATACAGCAGTCATGACAACCGCTGTTAAGGCTTCCTGCACTTCATCCGTCGATGCTAGCGCCCGGATCAATCAAATCACAAAGTAATATACAAGAACACTAGGGACCCGGTGACGCAGACAAACAAGTATACGTCACCATATAACCCATTAATTTAAATGAAGATGTAACTAACAGAGTTTTCATATATTGACTCATCAAGCTAATATCAATCGGGCAGTCGACATGCACGTCCATCTTTGGCCTTTTGGCCTTTTGTAAACATATATTCAAATTTTTCAAGTTATATCCTCTTTCAAGGAAACGTTGTCGCATCTCACCGATCTGGACATCTGCCATCTCAGGATCAGAATTGTTCCGAAAAACTCGTAAGAATTGTGAAATTGGCAAATTTCTCTTAAGAGCAACTGGATGATGACTTTTGTAGTTTAAAAGCGTATTACGGTCGGTGGGTTTCCTATAGAGTTTGTAGCCATAGCCAGCATCAGTGACAAAAATAGTAATGTCCAAAAAATTAATTTTGACACTATCATAAGTCATGGTAAATCGTATTGGCGAATCTAGGTGATTAAGACATTCCAACATTTTCAATAAAGAATCCTCAGAATCCTTCCAGATCAAAATAATATCATCGATAAATCGACGGTAAAAACCGATACTATCTCCAAACGGCGGAATCAGGTAATTTTTTTCGTACGAATCCATATAGATGTTTGCATAGGCTGGTGCGATATTACTGCCCATCGCCATCCCCGCCGTCTGGAGATAGTATCGGTCACCGTATCGAAAATAATTACATGTTAACGTCATCTCCAATAACTCCATTAGAAACTCAATGGGTGGAGATCCCACATGTGTATTCAAGAGAGCCATCCTAACTGCCATCATTCCCTCCGTGTGGGGAATCACAGTATACAACGACGATACATCGAGACTGGCCAAAAAACCATTATGTATTAAAGGTAAAGACCTCAATTTAGTAATCAGATCTTGTGTATCCCTAAGGTAGCTGTCAGTCCTAATGACACATTTCTGGAGAAAGCTGTCAAGATACTGGGCAATTGGAAAAAACAAAGAATTGCGTGCCGAAATTATCGGACGTCCAGGCGGATGATCAAGGGATTTATGGATCTTGGGCAGTAAATACAAAATCGGACATATCGGATATTCCGTTGTCAAAAAGCCAAAAACAGCTTCATTAATCCAACCATTCTTAACGCACCATCCAAGACCAAATCCAATCTGTTTTTAAAACCCACTATCGGGTCACCAATTAACAATCGATAAGTACCAGTATCTGACAACTGTCTCCTTACTTCAGCGTCATAATCAGTAGTGTTAAGCACAACCACTGCCCCGCCTTTATCCGCTGTTCTAATCGTAATTTGCTCATTTTTACTGAGATCGCGTAAAGCGATTCTTTCAGCTAAAGGCAGATTGTGTCTCACTCTTTGTTGTACACTGAGAGATTCTTGTATACTTTTGTCCAGGAATGATGATGTTCGTCCATGCAAGATGACGTTTTGCCTCTTTCTGAGTTCCGTTTTTTTGGAGGGAAAAATCCAAACTCCACGTGCAAACTCGAACCTATCCGAGCCTGCACATCCCTAATATATATATATATATATATATATATATATATATATATATCTTCCTTTATTCTTATATTTTGCACTTGTATCCTAGTATCCTATAAGATATGGAAATAGGTCCAGATATGCAGCCAGGAACAGCAGGAGCTTTTCAACTGGGCCCTTCAAAGGAGATTTTTGGAATGAAAGAATGGTTTCGGCGCTATATTGGGTCTATTCTCAATTATGACTTTATTGTGATGTTGCTCTCAATTGATTATGTGAAAAAAGAAGACACAACAATATAGTGTAATAACGTAAAAAAACTCTTGCTTCTCATGGGCAGCACAGACGGTGTAATGATTAGCGTTACTCGCAGCACTGAGGTCATGGGTTCGATTCCCACCTCTGTGCAGAGTTTGTATATTCTCCTGTGCTTGCGTGGGTTTCCTCCGGGTACTCCGGTTTCCTCCCACACTCCAAAAATATACTGGTAGGTCAATTGGCTCCCAACACAAATTAACCCTAGTGTGTTTGTCTGCGCGCATGTGATAGGGAATATAGATTGTAAGCTCCACTGGTGTAGGGACTGATGTGAATGGGCAAATATTCTCTGTAAAGCACTGCGGAATATGTGTGCGCTATATAAATAACTGGTAATAAATAAATAGGAAGTGAATATGCACTCACCCTTTCTGAAGTGACACAATTTTCACCGTGGTCCTATGGTGATTGCCAGATGCAATGTAGATCTTGCCAGTGTTGTTGATGAATGGCTCCAAAGTATTTAGTGGGGGAAACACATACTGTATAACAAGCCTCTATGGTGCAGATCAGTATGGGTTCCGGACTGAAGATAGGCAGTAATTAGACAGTAATTAGTTAGACAATGTCTAGATAGACCCCAGATGTTAGACAATCAATAGGTCGACACACTAAATTGTGACATGTAAGAAGGTCGACAGGTACAAATGGTTGACAGGGTCAAAAGGTCAACATGAAAATGGTCAACACAAAAATGATCGACATGATTTTTTTGTTGTTTTTAGTGTTAGGGTTAGGTTTAGGCACTTACTGTAGGATTAGGGTTAGGCACTTACCCCCACGGTTAGGGTTAGGCACTTGCCAAGATGGTTAGGGTTAGGCACTAGGAGGGAGGGTTAGGGTTAGGCACTTACTGGAGGGTTAGGGTTAGGCACTAGAAGGGACAGTTAGGGTCAGGGACCTACCCCGATGGTTAGGGTTAGGCACCAGGAGGGAGGGTTAGGTTTACACACCAGGAGGGTTAGGGTTAGGCACTAGAAAGGACGGTTAGGGTAAGGCATCTACCCTGACGGTTAGCTTTAGTGTGTCAACCTTTTGTACCTGTCGACCTATTGACTGTCTAACATCTGTGGTCTATCTAAATATTGTCTATCTAATAACTGTCTATCTCTTATACCACACCCGATCAATATACACAATTTACAGTAAAGCTGGCCACACACTAGACCAACTTGCATCCAACCATCCAACTTGTTGATTGGTTGGAATTAAAATCTGGTAACGTATGAGAGTAAATGATAATCAGCAATTTGCTCCTAAATGCCAGAAAACAGATGAAAATGGTCATTCAGACAAGTTTGTTAAATGTTTAACCTAAACAATTTCTTCAAACAACTGTTTTTTGTCCATTTTCCGGCATTTGGGAGAAAATTGCTGATTGTCATTTGCTTTCATACCTTACCAGATTTTCATTCCAACCAATCAACAAGTTGGATGGTTGGATGAAAGTTGGTCTATTGTGTGGCCAGCTTTAGTCCTACGAATGTATGTAGTGTACTCACCTTGAATGGGATATAATTAAAGCCTTGGACATTTATTTCTGAAATCCGATGTCCGTCAGTGTTATGTGCAAATACGTGGATCACAAAAATACTTTCTGGATCAAAATTATATGCTCTTGGAAAAACCACTCTTAAAGGAAAGTGTTACCAAATAAAACTGTGTTTATTTTTCATTAGGTGTGGTATATTCCACCAAATAACACAAATATACATAACAACATATATTTTTCAATAATGTAAAATATAAACTTCAATAAAATGCAATAAAAATATTAAAACGTAAAAAGAAAAAATTAAAAAAATAGTCAAAAAATGAACGAATGGAGAGTAAATAGATTCCTTAGCAACGTGTTTCCCACAACATCTGTCTGCTTCCTCAGGCTTCCTGTACTCTGCGTAATCGCAGTGTGATCGCAGTGTGTCCTTCGCGCATGCGCACTGCGGTGCATGCGCAGTACGCAACAATTGGCCAACTGCATGTGTTGCAGTTGAGATCCTTAATAAATCAGGCCCAGAGTCAACAACACAGACTGTACTAAATACTGTATTATAAAGTCTGTTTTTGCCTCCTGCAAATAGTAAATATAAAATATGCTATTACCCTGCAGTATAAGGGATAAAAATACACGTGAAGGAACATCATCTATGTAAGTTTTTAAAAATATATCTTAATTTGTTTAGTAGACACATTTTTTAAATGAAAATGCATATAGGGCCTGATTCATTACCTGATCGCAACTGCGATTACGCAAGCAAACAGCCGATTGTTGCATTCTGCGCAATCCACTGCGATTGGGACTACACAGACCCATTTCAGAGTGATTGACAGGAAGTACCATTTGGGGGTGGTGACGGGGGGATAGTTGTCGAAAATGCAGACGTACCAGTGCGTTTGAACGCTGTTGCAAAGGCGTGCATAAATTATCTATAGCGATGCCATACGCAGCTTGGGATTTCACTACGTGCGATGAAGTTTGCAATTTCTGAGTAAGGTCAGGCCTCGTGCAAGTGAGCGTGAGGCTGCAATGATACTTGTTACCGATGGTTTCACAAACTTACTAAGTATTACGGATGTGTGTAAGGTATAGTGGGCGTCCTTATGGTAGGCTGCGTATGGCATTGTGATTGCAATCATTAGCATAACTTCACAGTGAGACTGCGTGCGTAATCACTATTGCCATCACAATAGCGATCCTTACTGAATCAGACCCCTAGTCAGGATAAATTATGAACTTAAATGTACTTTAAATATCCAAACATGACCAAATTCTATGTACAGTAGAGTTTATATTTTGCCTTCACAGCAATATAATTCACTTATTATAGGATTATGTAATATGGTGTGGTGCGGATTGACTGCGCTGGCAAGATCCTCGCTACTGTGTCCCGGTTTTATATCCCTATGCATGAGACTTTCATTTTATAAATAACACAGGGCTGGATTCAGAGACGGCCGCAAATGCCATCTTGGCTGCGTTCCCGTATGCAGCGGATGTGCAAAACGGCAAAATCCAACATGTTGGATTCCTGCGATCCCGCGATGCCAGGTTGCAGCATCGCGGGATCGCGGCAATCCATCGCAGATGGATGGGGCCCATAACTGTATGGTCACACAGAATGGCTGTTAGATGTAAGACACTGGAGCCATATTTACAGCAGACAGGATCACAATCGCAAGCTATAACAAGCCTCCGAACCGGTCATGACTCGTCTGTGTTTGAGTCCCCAACCCCCAGTTGCCACCCACAAATAGTCCTTGCCTGTCAATCACTTTGTGCATAAATCCTCACTGCTTCCGCCATCGCAGGACCTTTGCGGTAAATGCGCGGTGTGACTTATAACGTATGTGCAGTAGAGAAAAAAATGGTAATTGTCTCTTAATCAGGGCCACAGTCCTGACACTTTGCAGTATTATATTATGTACACATTTGATAATGTGACTTAACATTTGCTGCCATCTCAATTCTATTGTTACTCCTGGTGTAGGCTTAGTGCATATACTATTGTTGAGCTGGGTGCATGTTGGGATGAGCCCCACTCAGCATACACTGGGTATTGCACCTTTTTTCATGCGTGTATTATTATGCCTGAGTTTATGATATATAATATAATGAACTCAACATAAGTTCTTCTATATGTGACCATTCCTTTTAAGTTTCTCTCAGTCTATCTACTCCTCACACAGGAAGGTGGTCACTTATTTCTTGTAATTTTACCAGCTTCTGCTCTGTTTAATCATTATCATCTTACTGACCATAATCTTCTAACTTGCATCCTCTCATTTCCTATTATTCACCCTCAGACAAAAGTGACAGTTTACATACAAAATAACCTACAGTCTATTGATATGGGGAACTCTCTAAACCCTATACCTGTCAGTCTCATTATTCACGGGTCCAAAGCAATGCATAGCATAATACAAGTAAATACTATACTTTCAGACACCCTAGCCCAATTCACTCCTGATTTAACAGGCTCGTTACCTCCACATGTGTTTGTTGGGACATGTGTGTGCGGCTGCCAATGTATGTACACACCAGTAGATGCCCTGAGTCAATAATCAGCCCAGTACATAACCAGTGGGGTGTTTTTCTTGGTAGTAATGTGACAGTACAGCCATACTCACAGTTATATACACTCAGGGGTAAATTTACTAAGATTCGTGTTGGTCAGAGATTGCAAACTCGGGTGAAAATATAACTTTTTTGCTTATCGGGAATTTACTATTATTAAACTCGGGTGATTTTTTTCATCTTTTGGAGGTGAAATCGGTTGTGTTAATGCCTCAAATTCATCCGTGTTTATCACTAGAAATTAATACACCATTGGCTCAAATCGGAAGTACTTTTCATTCACTTCAGCCTAAATCAGGAATTTTCCATTATTTGTTTTGCTCTATTCTGCTGTTTTTGCAGCCAAATCAGGGACTAAATAGAAGTTGCAAATGCACCACCTCCTGAGCTGCGAGATTCCATCAAACATACACAAATCAGTGTGATTTGTGTATGTTTAATAATGAACACTTTGTTTTAAGGGTTAATTATTAAAAAAATTACCTGTGGTCCACCCCCAAAAGACATAACAGCCCCGGACTGGTCAGCCAGACCAGGTTCCTAAAAGTCCGGGGAAAAAAACTTGTAGGGTTCCTCCATAATTTAGGAACCAGCACCTGGCTGCAGGGCCAGACCTGGTTTTAAATATGGGGGGGAAAAAATGCATAGGAGTACCCCTATATTTACAACCAGCACTGGACCCAAACCGACCGGGGTGCAATGCCATAGGCATTAGATCCTATCACCGGGTCTCCATGGCCAAAGCATTCACACCCCAAGCCGGTCAGGCCAAGCCGGGGATCTCAGGGGAGGTGGGGACTCCCCCAAGAAGGGGTCCCCCCTCTCCTGAAACCCCAGGCTGAGGACGAAGCCCAGGGCTCTTCCCCGCACCCCTGGAGCAGTGAGTACGGGGGTAATAATGTGTTAAATAGTTCCAAACTATTGTATTTACAGTGGAATTACAGGTGCCAGCATGCCTGCCCTTTGGCACTTGTGGAATTACATTGGCTGGTTACACGTGGGTCGCAGCTATATGTAAAGCGGCCTATGATTGGCTGGCGGGCCGTGGGAGTGTCCGAAGTGGCCCGTCAGCTGGCATTCATGAAGTATTGGTATGTGTGACAACACATACCAATACTTGTCCGTTCGGCTTAGGGACACTCGGTTTGTTATGTTGCCAAGTACTGAGATACTACAGAGAGCAGCGCAAGGATGGAGGTGAGTATCAGATCTTTCTTCCAGGTACAGCAATTACGCCCTGGTTGGTTTGGGTCCAGTGCTGGTTTTAAATATAGGGGGACCCATATGCATTTTTCCCCCTATATTTAAAACAAGGACTGGCCCTGCAGCCAGCTTCTGGTTCCTATATTACGGGGGAACCCTGCGCATTTTTTCCCCAGGAATTTTAGGAACCAGGACTGGCTGACCAGTCCAGGGCTGGTTATGCTTTTGAGGGGGGACTCCATGTAAATTATTTTTATAAATTTAACCGTTAACATGAGAAAAACAAAAACAACAAGCCTACACATATTTCACTGATATGTGCAGGTTGCTTGTTCAGGAGATAAAGTCCGGCAGGGAACTCGGGGCTTCAACATGGGCAGGATCGATCAAATACACCATCAAACAACTCGATCCTGTCAAAACCGTAAACTTGATAAATTCACGATTTTTTAAGTGAAAAAATCGGCCACTTTTGAACGATCCTATCAGTGTTTAAAAATGGGACAAATCGAGATCAACACGAATCTTAGTAAATTTACCCATCAGACTGAACTACCGAGGCATGGATTCCTCAAGACCTCTGAAGGTGTCCTGTGGTATCTGGCACTAAGACGTTAGCAGCAGATCCTTTAAGTCCTGTAAGTTGAGAGGTGGGGCCTCCATGGCTTGGACTTGTTATTCCAGCACATCCCACAGAAGCTTGATCAGCTTAATATCAGGATAATTTGGAGGCCAAGTCAACACCTTGAATAACAGAACATTGCCCAGAGCATCACACTGTTTCCTCCTGCGTGCTTTCTTCACATAGTGCATCCTGGTGCCACCTCTTCCCCAGGTAAACGTCACACATGCACCCAGCTATCCACATGATGTAAAAGAAAACGTGAATCATCAGACCAGGCCACCCTCTTCCATTGCTACATGGTATAGTTCTGATGTTCATTTGCCCATTGTAGGCACTTTCAGCGATGGACAGGGGTTAGCATGGGCACTGTGACCGGTCTGCAGCTACGCAGTCTCCTACGCAGCAAGCTGCAATGCACTGTGTGTTGACACCTTTCTATTATAGCCAGCATAACCTTTTACAGCAAATTGTACTACATTAGCTCTTCTTTGGGATTGGACCAAATGTGCCTTCGCTCCCCATGCACATCAATGAGCCTTGGGCGCCCATGACTCTATTGCTGGTTCACTGGTTTCCATGAACTGAGGCCCTGATTCAGAGCCGCACGCTCTGACAGAGCGCTCGCTCTGAATCAGGGCCGTCCTTCTTGATTTTTAGAGCGGCCTCCTGGCCGCTCATATAGCTGTGGCTGACCACCCACAGCTATAGCGAGCGGCCAGGAAGATGGTTGCAATGGTCAAGACCATCGCGACCATCGGCCTTGCGACGAGACCCTTGTGGTAGGGTCTCGTTGCCGCAAGCCCTAGAGTGCTTTCGGCTCAAACAGAGCCGAAAGTACTCCCACTGACATCACTTGTGATGTCAGTGGGGCCGGTCCCAGACGGTAGGCGTTCCCATGGGAACGCCTCCGTCTGGGCAGCCATGCCCCCGGCACGCCCACCAAAGGGGGCGTGCTGTCACTCAACATCGACAGCACGCCCCCTTTGGTACGAGACCCGGAGCGACGGTTTGGCCGTCGCTATCCGGGTCTCGCGCATGCGCACGACGGAGCCGGCTCCGTCATGCGCATGCGCACTGGGCCAACATCGACCCGCTTGCGAGCGCTCAGCGCTCGCAAGCGGGTCTGAATCAGGCCCTGAGTGTTCACTTGCTGCCTATTATATCCCACTCCTTGACAGGTACCATTGTAATAAGATAATCATATTATTCAGTTCACCTGTCAGTGGTTTTAATGTTATGGCTGAAGGGGTTACATCATGTTCAGGACCTCCTGCAGACACTGATGACAGCGGACTTGGAGCCTGACTCAGACCCGTTCGCTAGGCTGCTTTCGCATGTAGCCTGCCGATGTTTGCAATCTGCGCATGCATATAAGACGCAGTGCGCGTGCGCGAACCAGTCCATGCGATCGCAAAGCGATCGCACCCTGTATACAGACGCTCCGCTAGAATGTGTGACAGGACGTGTCAGTTGTGAGTGGTGACGGGGTGGTCGATGGAAACGGAGGTGTGGAAAGGCGAACGCAGGCGTGTCTGTGCATCTGAACGCCATTTCAGGGGTGTGCATAATTAAGACGATTCATCGGCATACACGTCACATAGCTGAATTACACACAGCAGCACTCACAGTGCTTGCGGTAGGGTATGGTCAGCCACAAGTGCTGCGTATGAATCCAATGTTACTCGATGTTACCGATTGTTTAATACATTTCCTGGACATGACATATGTTACTATGTTACTAAGGGAAAGTGGGCGTCTTGTGACAGGCTGGTGGATGTCTTAATACATACCACGATCGCACGGCATGACATAGTGGGCGTGCTAATGTTTTGCTAGCGGTCGCAGGATTTGCATACTTTGGCTGCTGACGCTGCATTTGAATGCATCCTAGCGAACAGGTCTGAATCAGGCCCAGGGTGATACTATACGCTTTTACTTTGTTTTATTCTGGTACGAGTATAATATAAATGTTATAGAACATTTTGTTTGATATGTTTCCAAATTAAACCGTTTAAAGCACTATGGAGCGCCCTCTTGCTCTATATTCACATATGAAATGTTTTTCTGTAAATACTGTAAAATAGTCTCAAGTACATCCCCTGTGTCTATTTTCCAGGTTATGACAATCTAAATTCATGAATGATGGGTAGTCTTTTATTTGTAACTATTTTTGACCAAGAAACAATGCACCATAATCATCCGCCATCTGGCAACAACAATTACAGGTGTATTGTGCTGGTCCTGTGTCAGCATTTACATGAACATGCCCTTACTGTACATGGCTTACATAAGTACACCCCTTCCCTCCGCACTCCCGCCAGTGTCAGCCACACAATGCGCATCTATGGGAAGCAAGATAAAAATCTACTTACCAATAAAAGTCAACTTTATTTGTCAATCTTCTGTTATCCTGCACATGTGAGTTGCAGTATGTAGGACATCTAGTGCCATCATGACATCTATGAACATCAGCAACATAATAAAGATAAAACATATATATACTTTATAGGGATATTTTCAGAAAGAGGGAGATCTATTGAATTGACCCTTTTTCTTTCTATGTAGTTTAATGATGGTTTTGATCTTAATATAATTTTGGAAATTGACTGATTTGCTATAATATGAATAATGCTTTTAATATTGATTGTTGATTATGACTATTGTGGTTATTAATTTTATATAATTACACTACTATTGTATGCCTTTTACTACTGTATATTTATATTATTTTTACAGTGTATCATTTATTTACTATTAGTTTATTACTGATTACAAGTTATTACAACTAAATAATTGCATACATATCAGCTTGATACTATTAGTATTATACACATTTTTTGTTGGACATAAAAACAAAATAATTATGTTTTAAGAGAATACTGTACAGCTTGATATATGTTTATGCTTTTCTATCGCAACTGGTGTAAGTGCAATATATTGTACCAATAAAACTGTTAATATACACTTGGATCTGTTAAGTGTTTTCTTTATCCCAGTGCTCTCCGTTGCTATAATTATTTACTGATACCTGTATGTGTCGTGGTGGCAGTGGCATAGTGAGGGTTAATCCTTGATTGGAGCTAAGGCTGCCAGACCTTGCATTCTGATATTCTGACATACACCATGCAGTCCTGCACCTCTGCCCGCTTTCTAGGATGCCTAGGCCCCATTTAAAAGCGCGTAACTGCTTTAGCATTCACTAAAGGGGTTATGTCATCCTTTCAGTATTCAACAAACAGCGGTACTGATGTTGCCGATGTTTGTCACTAAAAGATGGCGAGAGCGATGTGGTCACTACTGACAGCAATGGGGATCTGGCAGCATTCTTTCCGGCTTCAGCGAAGCCTTCCAGGCACTGCCTGCTTAAACAGTCATGCACATGCACACACTGACCATCGCACATGTGCATGACAGAGTAGCCTGTTGCAGGCAGCAATAGGCTGCCAGCAGCTGAGAGTAGGACCCTGTGGACGAGGAGGACGTCACTGGACTTCGCCGGTGTGGTAAGTAATGATGAATACCAGTGGCATATTCGTTTGTATCACTGCGATACTAAACTAAATATGCCGTTGGTAATATTTAGGTTTGTAGTTAAATGGGGCCCTCTCCAATTGAACATTCTGCTTAGACCTACTTAATATTTCAGTCACAAGACACCCAGAAAGTCTATGCATGTACATTTTTCTAGGAAAGGCCAGGCCTAATGTAGCATAACTACACAGTTAAAATGTAGCAGAATTATCTTATCTATATGAAGCAAAGTCTATACATCTAACTATGTTGCTTGAACTGCAAATAATCCCAAAGCCTGTAACCCCCGGACCACTTCAATGCATAAAGCATGCAAGTGGAAAGCTTCTCTGGTTTACTGCTTTGATTAAGGGTATATTTAATAAGTTGGACTTACATTTATTGGTACTTTTCTCCAATTTTTATATAAAAACATACAGAATGTCGACACAGTCCATGTGATAGGAGAAGATTGTTTACATCTTTCACATTGTACAATTTACACAATATACAGTAGGTTAGATGTCAAGAGCAAAGAATAACATCATCACTATGCTAACATATGTAAACATGAGGTACTGGAAACGGGTTGTAAAGAAACAGGGGGGCGCTGTTTGTTAAATATTGAAAGGTTGACTGAACTCCTTTAGCGAGTGCTAATGGGGTTATGTATCGTTGATAAATGGGGCCCTCAGAATGAATACTGTAGTAGGCTTTAAAATTAATTAGTGCTGGAAATTTGGTGAGTTTTGATCTGGGATGTGCGTAAAAGATAGACAGGGGAGGCAGTGCCTCACCTGCCATACATGTTTTACTCCAGAGTTTTGACTAGAAAAATGATTAGAATAATACAAAGAAGATATTTATAATATTTTTTTTACATTTTTCCTATAATTTTTATATTCAAAAAAACTCTGGAGTATACCTAAGTATGACAGGAAAGGCTCTGCCTTACCTCACTGCACATCACTTAAAGAAATACAACATTGTACAATAAGTCAGCAATGGTTCTGCAACAGACCTATTCTTCTCTATGGCTCAGCCCATGAGCTGTTTGTATGCCTGGGTACAGCGGTGGATTAGGAACTTAAAGTGACTCTGGAAAAAAGTGTGAAATTGGGCTCATGTAGGCTGGGCCAACACACAAGTAGGAAGGGTAAATATACATTTTCCCCAGCAGTGTACAAGAAAAGAATAAATTTCATTGCCAACCTGTACTCAACACTTAGGGGGAGATGTGTCAAACCTTCTAAAGAGGCAAATGGAGAAGTTACTTATAATAACCAATCAGCATCTAAATATAATTTATCAAGTACATTATATAAAATGATAGCTATAAAATGATAGCTAGAACTGATTGATATATGCAATTCTCCACCTTTCCTCTTTAGAAAGTTTGATACATCTTCCCCTTAGTAACATACCACTCAAAAAAGCATTCTCGTGAATTATACATAAGACAGAAATCATCCTTGTGTATAATACAGACTGCATCCTTGTTAAACCAATATAATACATGTAGCATGCATAATACAGATAGTATTCTAATGTAAAATACATATTGAATTCTAGTAACTGCCATATAATACTGAGAACATTCTAAAAACGTCCATAGAATACAAAGAGCGATCGAATGACCACCATAGAATAAAGACAGCGGGGTATATTTACTAAAGTGTGGGTTTACAAAAGTGGAGATGTTGCCTATAGCAATCAATTAGATTCTTGCTATCATTTCCTGGAAGGTATTAGATAACTGATATATAGAATCTGATTGGTTGCTATGGGCAACATCTCCACTTTTGTAAATTCGCACTTTAGTAAATATAACCCTATATCTCAGTGACCTCCATATAATACAAAAATCATCCCAGTGAACATCGTACAATATATAGAGCATCCAAATGACCACTACACAATACAGAAAGCAATATAGTGACAACCATGAAATTGAGAGAATCCTAGTAACCGTAATACAGTACAGAGAGTATCCCAGTGACCGGTATGCAATACAGTGAGTGCCCTATTGTTTGGCATTAAATACAGAGAGCATTCTATTGTCTGCAATAAAAATAGAGAGAGCTTTCTAGTGATATCATACAATACAGAGAATAAGAGATCCTCAGCCCATGCTATGCAAAAGAGAGACCGCGTGGCCACCTGCCAATAAATGCTCACTGCTGCCAGGAGCAAACATATGCTTTCTAGAGAGGAATTTCCAAATGCTGGATTTTACTATAAAGCAGAAAAAAAATCTTGCAGCAATAGGCCAGCAAAAGACACTATTTTGTAGTCAAATTGTATTAGTATAAAATAAATTACGGTTGGGTTGGAAAGTGCTGCTTATTCACATAAACTTATAGTGTATTTAATTTATTATTTACAAATACAGTTTACATTGCTGTGCTCGACACAAAAGCACACACTAATTTTAAGACTGTACCTGTTCCAATGCTGTTAGCTCAGCTGATTCAATTTCTTCTTCTTCTGCTGTGCTTGGCTTGTAGTTCTGCTCTCATCGCATTTTCCACTGCATAATCTTCAACAGCAGCTGTTTTCTCCCCCAAGGACTCTCTCCCCAATTCCCCTCCATCAACCAAACAAACAGCATTTTTCACCTCAGCTCTCTTTTTTTCCCATATCTATTCTACAGTATGTCCATGTGCTCTCTCCTACAGGGCGGGATGTACTAAACATTGCATCCATGATGCCGTACATACCAACAATTATCGAATACATACCAGCGACAATATCACCGGTATGTACCTAGAAAATTGCAAAGGAGAGCTCTCCCGGTAGCATCTGTCCTTTGCGATAGACGGGCTTCCGGGTTTTTGATCCAGAAATCTCTCTGGAGTGGTGTCCTTCTACGCATGCGCAGAAGGACATGCGCACCACAGGGGGAGCTGGGAGGGATCCGATTGGATCCCTCTCAAGGGGTGTCCCAAAAAAAGCCCATAGGCTTCTATTGGATAACGCCATCTAAAGGTGATGTTACCCACCGGGTCGAAGCACTTGATTGCATCGCATTCTGGATGCTTAGTACATACTGTATGAGAAATGTGGTAAAACGCCCAAAAACTGCATTTTTGGGTGTTTTACCATATTTTTGGGCTTAGTACATCCTGCCCGCAGTCCTCACTCCTGTCCTTCTATTGGATCAAACTCACAATGTAGACCTGATCTCATTGGCTGTTGCAAATCTGCAGACTGCTGATGATTGGTCCTTTTGGTATCTCATAGTCTAACTGCAGCTGTTGTGATTGGCACAAACAGCTGCAGCTAATTCCATACTAAGCATGTGAAAGGCCAAGGTTAGCCCCAATGAGTCCAGGATGCTCTTTTTAAAACCACCAGAGGCTGCAGTGAGCTGGCTGGCTAAACTAAGCGACAGAGCAGCGGCACAAACACATGGTAGTGTAAAAGAATATACAGTCAGGTGCATAAATATTGGGACATTGACAGAATTTTCATATTTTGGCCTCTATTCACCATCACAATGGCTTTGAAATGAAGCAAACAAGATGTGCTTTAACTGCAGACTTTCAGATTTAATTTGAGGGTAATTACATCCAAATCAGGTGAACGGTGTAGGAATTACAACGGTTTCTATATGTGCCTACCACTTTTTAAGGGGCCAAAAGTAATGGGACTATCAACTCAAAAGCTATTTCATGGACAGGTGTGGGCTATTCCCTCGTTATTTCATTATCAATTAAGCAGGTAAAAGGTCTGGAGTTGATTCTAGGTGTGACATTTGCATTTGGAATCAGTTGCTGTCGACTCTCAATATGAGATCCAAAGAGCTGTCACTATCAGTGAAGCAAGCCATCATTAGGCTGAAAAATCAAAACAAACCCATGAGAGAGATAGCAAAAACATTAGGTGTGGCCAAATCAACTGTTTGGCACATTCTTAAAAAGAAAGAATGCACCGGAGAGCTCAGCAACACCAAAAGACCCGGAAGACCAACTAAAACAACTGTGGTGGATGACAGAAGAATTATTTCCCTGGTGAAGAAAAACCTCTTCACAACAGTTGGCCAAATCAAGAACACTCTCCAGGAGGTAGGTGTATATGTGTCAAAGTCAACAATCAAGATAAGACTTCACAAGAGTGAATATAGAGGGTTCACCACAAGATGTAAACCATTGGTGAGCCTCAAAAACAGGAAGACCAGATTAGAGTTTGCCAAACAACATCTAAAAAAGCCATTACAGTTCTGGAACAACATCCTATGGACAGGTGAGACAAAGATCAACTTGTACCAGAGTGATGGGAAGAGAAGAGTATGGAGAAGGAAAGGAACTGCTCATGATCCAAAACATACCACCTCATCAGTGAAGCATGGTGGTGGTAGTGTCATGGCGTGGGCATGTATGGCTGCCAATGGAACTGGTTCCCTTGTATTTATTGATGATGTGACTGCTGACAAAGGCAGCAGAATGAATTCTGAAGTGTTTCGGGCAATATTATATGCTCATATTCAGTCAAATGCTTCAGAACTCATTGGACGGCGCTTCACAGTGCAGATGGACAATGACCAGAAGCATACTGCAAAAGCAACCAAAGAGTTTTTAAGGCTAAAAAGTGGAATGTTATGCAATGGCCAAGTCAGTCCCCTGACCTGAATCCGATTGAGCATGCATTTCACTTGATGAAGACAAAACTAAAGGGAAAATGCCCCAAGAACAAGCAGGAACTGAAGACATTTGCAGTAGAGGACTGGCAGAGCATCGCCAGGGATGAAACCCAGTGTCTGGTGATGTCTACGCGTTCCAGACTTCAGGCTGTAATTGCCTGCAAAGAATTTGCAACAAAGTATTAAAAAGTGAAAGTTAGATTTAGGATTGTTTAGTTTGTCCCATTACTTTTGGCCCCTTAAAAAGTGGGAGGCATATATAGAAACCGTTGTAATTCCTACACCGTTCACCTGATTTGGCTGTAATTACCCTCAAATTAAATCTGAAAGTTTGCATTTAAAGCACATCTTGTTTGTTTAATTTCAAAGCCATTGTGGTGGTGAATAGAGGCCAAAATATGAAAATTCTGTCAATGTCCCAATATTTATGCACCTGACTGTAGCACAGCTATGAAAAACAATTGTAAGTAAGTGCAGCTCACTTCAAGTTCACTTCTAATCTAACAAACATACACAAGAGCCTGTGTGCACTGGATTGCAGCTGTCAGCTAGTGTCTGACAAATATACACAGTGACAAAGGTGCCTGTAGTCTTTTACATGCTCCCACTCACTCCATCTACCTACAACTCTCTCTAATGGTGACTAGTATGTAGTATTGCAGCATGAACTACAGCCCAATGTCTATTTTTATAGGTTTCATGGTAAAAGTGATATTCTTAGTATGAATATAGTGATTTATCTATTTTTAGTAGCAGCATAGGAGATATAACAATCAGTGGTGTAATGGTGGTTTGCAGCACAAACGAGCCTATACAACTACAGTCGTTTCCTGTGTGTAGGCAGTATATTTGTGCCAGGTTTTATAGGCACAGTGTCTGCATGTGCTTTCTGAAGCACGTACACATTTCATTAAGAGAGTTTAAAAGAAAGTTTTCCATTAAGAGGTGTGCGTTGTGGTCATGGAAAATTAGTCATTTGAGACTATCGTGTTGTGTGATGAAATCTTCGTATATAATAGTAGACATTATAAAATCATTCCATCATATCTGTAGGAAAGAAAATACATACGTAATGCACAGAACTTTACAATGAGGGATTATGACATGCATCACATCACAGCAAATGATAATGATTACAATTTGAAGAAGAACAGCTATAATTATAAGAATGTCAATAATCACTAGAAAAATCTGGTTAAAAAAGAAACAACTGATGATAGCGTTGGCGTTTCTTTATTTTCCAAGTTATATAACAGCTAGATGTCGATAAGGTACAAATGTGAGTTTGCTTTGAACCAACTAAGTTTTAAGAACCATATGCAGTAAAAAGTAGAGATGTACGCGGACCCCCGTATTTTAGTTTTGTCAAAACCACCATCAAGTGTTTTGGTTCTTTTCTGTTTTGGTTTTGGATTTCTTTAATTGATAAAAACAGATAAAATGTTGTAATTTGGACCTGTTTATATGCAATCCAAAAGCTGAGACTTCTAAATCTAAGTTTGGAACTTCAGGACTCTGTTTATTCAGAACCCCACAAGTGATCTAAGGCCCTGATTCAGACCCACTCGCGAGCGGCTGTCCGCTCGCAAGTGGGTCGATGGTGTGCACTGAGCATGCGCACGACGGAGGGAGCTCACGACGGAGGGAGCTCCGTCGTGCGCATGCGCGAGACGCGACGAGCGAAGGACTTTCCTTCGCTCGTTGTGTCTGATCAAAGGGGGCGTGCTGTCGATGTTGATTGACAGCACGCCCCCTTTGGTGGGCATGCCGAGGGCGTGCCTCCCGGACGGGGGCGTTCCCAAGGGAATGCCTACCGTCCGAAGCCGGCCCACTGACATCACTAGTGATGTCAGTGGGAGTGATTTTGGCTCTGATAGAGCCAAAATCACTCCGGGCCTTGCGGTTGAGAAACTCGACCGCAGGCTCCGGCTCGCAGTGGCGATGGTCGCTATGGTCAAGACCATCGCGACCATCAACCTGCACGCACGTATAGGCTGTGGGTGGTGACCCACAGCTATACGAGCGTCCAGGAGGACGCTCCATTTTTATGGAGGACGGCCCTCATTCAGAGCGTGCGCTCTGCTCAGAGTGTCCGGCTCTGAATGAGGGCCTAAGCTCGATTTAACTCGATTCAACTGAGAAGCCCAAAGTACGGGTGTGTTGAACCGCACCTCTCTAGTAAATAAAAATCTGCCATGGTCACAGAAAAATTACCTGCACAAATGACCAATAAGTCCACTAACAGAAGGGGGGAGATGTATCAAATATTTGAGTGAGATAAAATAGAGAAGTTGGTCATAGCAACCAATCAGCTTCTAGCTATCATTTATCAGTTATGACTGGTTGTTTGTCACTTAAATTACTATTACATCAGCGGATTTGAAATAATATTCTCAAACTACACATTAATCATGAAGGTTCGCATAGACATATCAATCCTAATATTAATTATTTTAAGGACATTGGTTTTATGTCCTTATCTGTTACTGTGAGGAAAAAGTTTACATTTCAGCAGGCAGGTCAAAAAGTTTTTTTAGACTGCATTAGAATAAGTGAAAGTAAGACATATAAGTGTCTCCCACTTCTGCTTTCACTTGTTGTACACAATGCCTAGTATTGGACAACTGATGAGAGAGTGGGGAGGGGGGCTGGTGTCCATGGAAAGTAAAGTATAGAGGTGGGTTGTTAAAGATCTTATATATGGGAGTTAGATGGTTCCTGATGCCATTGGTATTGCAGAGATCAAATTCACCCAGATCAGTCAGGTCGCCACCTAGAAAGGAGAAAAGTATAATGCTTGTACCTGTACAGAGACCTGTCTGCATATAAGTATTGTGCCGGGTATCACTCTCTCACATCAGCCGCCTTCTCAGCTGTTATCAGCTGCCTGTAACTTACTCCCCTTAAGCTATGTCCAGCCGCCGTTCTGTTCGTGCTGACCGAGGGAGGCCCCCTCAGTGCAGAATCAGCGATAATGCCGGGAGCGTGTCAGTTGGTCAGCTGATGGTGTCCGTGTTAAGCGGTTTCAGTTTATGTGCGTTTCGCCATCTGGCTTGCTCACAATGAGATACATAGTGTATATATCATTGTTTGTTTACGGTACCTACCATGATTTATCTTATTTTACATGGTATGCATGTAATAAAAGTTACAACTACTATAACCATATCATAGATCCAACTATATAAAGAGTGCCCCACAAAGGAATTTTTTATTTTCTTTTTGCCTGTGCAAAATCAAACATAATAAAGCAGGAAATATCACAGAAATCTCCTACTTAATTTCCTCTTGCGGAATGGCCGCTGTCCCCATATACTAGTATGGGAACAGAATTCATCAAACTCCGAATATATAATATTTTTTTCGGAGCTTAAGTGCGGCAACATTCGCCATCTTCAGATAGTGAATGCTCCTGCTCCGGGCTCACAACCCGCTCCTTCTCTATGGGAAGGAGATCCGGGTTGCGAAGAGGGATACTTTCAGATCCCCCCGCCCCTGTCCGGACATCGGGCTCTTGTGCGCATGCATGACCTTTAGGTCATGCATGCGCACTTCCACCACTGCTCCAAATGAAGCAGTGAAAACATTCACTGCTCCGAAGAGTAGCAGTCAAACCACTTACGGGGACAGCAGATTTTGCATCAGCTGTCAACGCGCCAGAGCAATGATGAATTGCTCCGGCAGCCACAGCGTGTTAGAATGTTAATTATCGGGGTCCGTTTGGATCCCGATAATTAACATCATGAATAATCCCCTATATCACATTGTAAGTATAGCTGGGTACACACTTGTATATATATTGGGCCTAATTTAGAGTTTAGCAGTTGAGTGATTATCGATGGTCTGTGCATGCATCAGAGCCGCATTGCACATGTGCTGCGAATTAATTGCGATCGTACTCGCTGTGAGGATTCACTTGCAACTGACTGACAGGAAGAGACCGATATGTAGGCGGTTACGAGGAGTTTCGGCCAAAACGTGGGCGTGTTGGGGCTGTTTTTTGGGCATATAATAGCCAGCGTCTGCGATCGCGCATGCAGAGAACAAAGCTCCAGTTTCTCAGTTACTACGGCCATTCTGAGTGACCATAGACTCACTCGAGGAGTCGATGTTTTCTGGATCTGCGTTTGTGTACACTCCGGTGGGCGTCTCAATACAAAGTCTGTCGTCTGATGCATTAGCATATTAGAGGAGTTGCTAAGTGGCATAATTCACATATGCGTTTGCATTAGCATACAACTCTGTATAAGGCCCATTGTTCGTATGATCGGCGAATGTATCTGTGAACGACGCTATTCACATATCAGGTCAGCCCTGCAGCACAGCCGATGCTCATATATCTTGCAGCGATATCGTTACATCTGCATGTGTGTACTGGTGACCGTCCAGTTGTGATGTCTGGCCAGATCAAGAGGCTGATTGGTAAGTGTGTATAGCTTACCAAATCGGCCGGACAGCCACAAAGTCAGTTACGTGTGTACCCAGCATTAGCTAGGAGTGCCAAAGAAATTGATTCTATACTTTCACTAAGAAAGGAGAGAAACTTTATTTTAAGGCTGCTAGTAAACTCCCCCCCCCCACCTCCATTTCATTAACTCTTCTCACTCTTCTGCCCCTGGAAGAAGGTGCTTGTTAGCACCGAAACGGCTGTCGGTCATCATGCTGCCGGTCCTCTGCCACAGACCCTCCCATGATGACTAGACTCTCATGATAAGTACTCTGGGCCTGATTCAGAGCCGGACGCTCTTTCAGAGCGCTCGCTCTGAATCAGTGCCCTCCCTCTCTTTTTGACCACCCACCCTCCCTCTCTTTTTGACCACCCACAGCTATAGCGAGCAGCCAAAAAGATGGTCGCGATGGTCAAGACCATCGCGACCATTGGGCTTGCGACGAGACCCTTGTGGTAGGGTCTCGTCTACCGCAAGCCCTGGAGTGCTTTTGTCTCTATCAGAGCCAAAAGCACTCCCACTGACATAATTTGTGATGTCAGTGGGGCCGGCCCCAGACGGTAGGCATTCCCATGGGAACGCCTCCGTCTGGGCAGCAACGCCCCCGGCACGCCCACCAAAGGGGGCGTGCTTTCACTCAACATCGACAGCACGCCCCCTTTGTAGCAAGACCCATAGCGACGGCTTGCCCATCGCTATGCGGGTCTCACGCATGCGCACGACGGAGCCAGCTCCCTCGTGCACATGCGCACTTGGCCAACATCAACCCGCTTGCGAGTGGGTCTGAATCAGGCCCTTTGTCTCTCTCCTATTTGCACTTTTTGCACTATGGTACTTTGAATTATTGGATCTGATGCCAAGATAAAAATATTTGATCATAAAACATGATGATTTTTTGCATATAAAATGGAGTGCGGATTGTCTTTTTTGGACTTTGGATTTATACAATACGTTTGATCCGGCATCCGATCCTTTGATTTATGTATGATTTGCGACATTGTGTAATATATATATATATATATATATATATAAAGAGAGAGAGAGAGAGAGAGAGAAAACAGGAACGCACACAGTTGCTGCAGTAAAATGAAGTTGCC
Source organism: Taudactylus pleione (assembly GCA_031769625.1). Lineage (NCBI taxonomy): Eukaryota > Metazoa > Chordata > Amphibia > Anura > Myobatrachidae > Taudactylus > Taudactylus pleione. The sequence goes on from JAUIMM010000038.1 coordinate 13,407,204, forward strand.
CGGTCTGATATAGCAGATATCAAAAAAAGGTCCCAAATAGCACGCTAACAAGGGACCAGACCAGCACACATCGTCATATTCAATCACCATAAAATCTTTTAATCCTTGAGACAGTGCATGAAGAGGACAAAGTTCATAAATGCTCACAAGGGAATCAAAAACAAGCTATGTAGGCAATACTTATCAAATTTAGCCCATGTTGCAGTAAGAATCAAGCCAGATCCAAAATAGAGTGCCCTGCTTGAACAAAATGTCTCGCCACCGGAGGGGTATTGCCTTCTAGTTGTTTAAAAGCTTTTTTGATCGATGATCTATGCATTGATATACGTTCTTTCAACATGCGGATTGTCTTTCCTATGTATATTTTATTGCAAGGACATATAATTAAATATGTCACAAACTTGGTTTCACAACACATTCTATGTTGTAAATTATATATAGTTCCATCAATTGGGTGTGTGAAACTATTGCTGATTCTCATAAATCTACAATTCACACAACCTGTACATCTGAATGTGCCTTTAGAAGGAGTTAACCAAGTTGCAGAGCTAGCAGGACGGGAACTGATGTCGGCACATCAACTAGAAGGCAATACCCCTCCGGTGGCGAGACATTTTGTACAAGCAGGGCACTCTATTTTGGATTTTAGTTATATGCCCTATGACCATATAACTCCTCTCAAAAGAGGTGGAGATAGACACAAATTGTTGTTAAAACAAGAAAGTCGTTGGATTTACAAGCTTGGGACCATGGTGCCCAATGGACTAAACGAGGAATTCACGTTTTCAGCCTTTCTTTGAGATAGCTAACGCAGAGGTAGTTTGTATTGTTTCAATTTTGATTAGCTAGGTCGTGCTCTCCACTCACTTGATGCGCTCTTATTTATACTAATTGTGTGCTTTATATAGAGTTAACATACATTCTGTCAGTCTATTGGCTGGTATCTTAGAAGGGTTTACTAGCTTCTTTTGGAAATTTCTATATCCAGGTCAGTTATTTTAAATAATGATACGTAACATGAGTGATTGCTATATGTCATTATGGACATTTATTTCTATATGTCAATATGGTGGTTTGTTCAAGTTTACACTCATGTATTTGATTGTTTATATTCAGTGTTTTCCCCTGAGATCCGCTTTGCGTGCCGCGCCGTCCTCCGGATGTTGGGGTCCGTTGTCATGGTCACGGCGTATGTTGTTCCCTTGGTTACATGGGTTGCATCACTTTTGGTGCGACGCGTGTCGCGTGGGTGAGCCGCGCCTGACCGTGCACGTGCAGCTGCATCCATGGAGGACGCCGCCGCTCACTGAACGGATCCAGGTGAGTTCACTTTAGGTGTCATCGTGCCAATTTTGGCAGGTACTTATACTGGCTATCGCACAGTAGACATGAAGTCCCTTGATGAAGGTAGACACGAAACGGCTGTCGGGGCTATCCAGGTTCTGAGCTCCGCTCCCTGGCTTGATTCTTACTGCAACATGGGCTAAAATATATATATATATATATATAATTGCAGGTATATCTTTAGTACTGGGCAGATAAAACCTGTTATGTCCGACATTGCATGACTAGTATAAGACAGTGGTGTCACAAGGGGGGTGGGGGCTGCACCCGGGTGTCACTCAACAAGGGATGTTACCAAGGTGCCAACTCCCCCTCAGTGACAGGAGCTGGTTGCTGCACTGTATCATTAAGTGCAGCACTCTGCTCCTGTCACAGTGAGGGAGCCGGCACTGCACACAAGGCAGTCCGCACCTCCGGCACCCCTACCACCTCCACCCACGAGTGTTAAGAACAGGGGTTTGGGCCATGAGGCCATGCCCCTTCATGTGTGGTCACATCCTTCCTGCATAGCCACGCCACTTTTTGTCAGCACGCGGCTTAGCCGCACACAATACATCCCTCCCCGCACTGGGTGTCACCACGGGGAGGGACACCATATATGGTATTAATTATGCCATACAGTATACTACAAATAAAGTCCTGTAGTTCCCCAGGAATAATTAGAATTATTATGTCATGTGATTTAGGGGAAAAGTCATTAATATTGCCCCATATGCCCCTTGATACTTGCCGCGAGTGGGTATCATATTACTGGTGCAATTCAAATCAGCTGCCTCGCTATCCCTAAAACACTAGAGGCAAAATGTTATATTACATGTCTCACCAGTCAGCGTTCCTGTGCATGTGTGACCTAAGGGCCTGATTCAGACCCACTCGCGAGCGGCTGTCCGCTCGCAAGTGGGTTGATGGTCTGCACTGCGCATGCGCGAGACGCGACGAGCGAAGGACTTTCCTTCGCTCATTGTGTCTGATCAAAGGGGGCTGCTGTCGATGTTGATTGACAGCATGCCCCCTTTGGTGGGCGTGCCGGGGGCGTGCCTCCCAGACGGGGGCGTTCCCAAGGGAACGCCTACCGTCAGAAGCTGGCCCAACTGACATCACTAGTGATGTCAGTGGGAGTGATTTTGGCTCTGATAGAGCCAAAATCAGTACGGGCCTTGCGGTTGAGAAACTCAACCGCAGGCTTCGGCTCGCAGTGGCGATGGTCGCGATGGTCAAGACCATCGCGACCATCATCCTGCACGCTCGTATATGCTGTGGGTGGTGACCCACAGCTATACGAGCGTCCAGGAGGACGCTCCATAATTATGGAGGTGGGCCCTGATTCAGAGCGAGCGCTCTGGTCAGAGCGTCTGGCCCTGAATCAGGGCCCAAGTCTCAGACAGAAAATAGCATGGAAGCTAATGCAGGAATACTAGAGAACTGTAAGTGGGCTGAAGCAACACTCTGAAAGGAAAACATAGAGCAACACTGGTGAGAATCATCTGGTCAGAGTGTCCGGCTCTGAATCAGGGCCTAAGTTCACACATGAGCACTACGGACGGGACGCAGGGTACACAAGACAGAGGAATCCAATTGGATCCCTCTTCACAGTCCAGACCTCTTCCCATAACAAGTGGTGAGGCCCAGGGAATAAACGCCATCTGAAGATGGCGTATTGTTGATTCCTGCTGTCAAACTCTGAAAACTTTGCTTTTGGAGTTTGATGATTGAAGATCCCATACTATAGTAACAGGACAGCACCAGGATCAGAGATGAAGGATAAGCAGGAGATATTTGTGAAATCTCTTGAATTGCCACTGCTGAATAGCTCCGATGCCTCAATTTTACAAAAGTGAAAATTACTATTTTCTGTCGACTGGTAGATAACAGGAACAGAGTAATAAAATGATTATATTGTGTGTAGCTGTTTCATAAATATGCATTAATCAAGAATAATTTATAAATAACTGCATACAAAAATCATACAATAAATATATATACAGGGTATGGCTATTAAATAACAAGACAGATGCTATAATTTATGTATAATTATGTTAAGCACATTTTAACTCCTTTCCCCTTCTATTCTACTCACCTTCTGCATCCACACATCGCTGCATTCTTATTTTGTATTGGTCAAAGCCATGCTGTAGCTCATTATCTATCTCAACAGCTCTGTTGTTTTCTTCTTTACCTCAGTAACTGATGCAAAACGGTTCCCTTGAGTACAGATTTGACTTTAGGGAAAATAAAGAAGTCACAATGTGCTAGGCTTGGCGAGTATGGACGGTGTTCTGGCACTGCATTCTGTTTCTCAGCCAAAAACTACTTCAAAGAGGGCGGGATGTACTAAAGGAAAAATGCGGTAAAAACCCGTTTTTTCGGGGGGTTTACCGCATTTTCATATGTATTAAGCCCTGGCCGCATTATTTTCGGTGCGGAGGGTAATGCCAGAAAAACCTGGCGTTACTCTATAGAAGCCTATGGGCTTCTTACCGCATCATGTTCCCGATGCTTTGCCGCCGCCATGTTGTCCTGCAGTCACCCAGCACTGGCCCCCACTCACATCAAACTTCTGGTTGCCGGCCCGTATTCGTCCTGGTCCTCCGCCTCTTTCTCCTCCTAATCTTCTTCCGGGTGCATCGAGGAGGAGCCCGGGACTTTCTGCACAGGTCACCAGCAGGAAGCTCCCGGGGCTCGGAGGGGGCGGAGACCCATGGAGACCCCCTCACCCGGCTTTAGCTGCTTCTCAAAGGGCAGCTCTTATCGAAAGAGCTGTTCTTTGCGATACTAATCGCATATGTGATTAATCATTTTGTGATGACTGAGGGGATGTACACCGCAAGGTTAGTACATCCCGCCCAACGAGAGCTGTGTGGGCTGGTGCGTTGTCCTGGTGGAGGATGAAACCATTTTTTCACAACTCTGGCCTCTATCTTCTGATTCTTTCCCTGAAAGTTACTAGAACATTTTTGTAGTAATGTTGATTCACTGTTGAACTGTCTGGAACCCAGTCTTCCAAAATAACACGCTTGATATAAAAAAAAAAAACAATTAACAAGGCTTTGAATTTGAATTTGCTTTGATGTGCTTTCTTGATTCTTGGTGATGATGGTGTTTTCCAGTGAATGGACTGGCGTTTTGTCTCAGGATCTACTGGAAGATTCATGTTTCATCACAGGTAATAACTTTATCTAATAAATGAAAATCATCTTGAATTTGTTTTAAAATGTCTGTACAAATTTGCTTTTGATTTTCTTTCTGCTCGGCAGTGAGAAGCTCTGGAACCATCTTAGCATGAACTTTTTTCATGTTAAGATCTTGATGCAAAATTTGCCTAACAATTTCTTTGTCGATGTTTGCCATTTCTGCTATCATTCAGATGCTGAGGTCAATTCGAACAATTTTCTAAATTTTTCCCACATTTTTGTTTGTTTTTGATGTACAAGGTCTTCCGGGACGTTAATCATCCTCGCGACCATCACTAAAATTTATGTACCATTCAAAAACTATAGCACATGACATATCATCTGCCTCGTAAACCTCGGTTAGCATATGGAAAGATTCGGTGGGCAAAGTTGCTCTATTTTTGTAAGCATTTTTGTGATTCACGGGAAAAACACTACTTCTTTGAAAGCTGTGGCGGGCCCGTTTGTAAGCGGCATGGCCTAACCCCCTTAGGATAAAAAAGCATTAAAAACTCATTTTTGCAGCGTGCTGGGAAGGGGGGCACTGTGAGCCCCTCAGTCCAGTGCAAAGCCAAGAGGGGTGTGATCAGTGTGATCTCTCCCCCCCACAGGCATAGATTGAAGACTGTTGCAGGCAGCCTCCCACTGCAGCTCAGTACACAGCAGCGTGTGCTGTGCTGCTGTGAGGTAGGAGGGAGGGGGGGTTGGGGTGGGGGCAATGGGTATGAAATATCGCCGGCCATATGGCCGGCGGTTCGATTCGCGGCAGCCCGACAAGAGCAGAGTTAGAAGCAGCGGAAGCCCGACAGCGCTGGAAATCCCGATCGTGGATAGGTAAGTATGTACTAACCTAACCTAACCCCCCTAACCCTAACCCTCCTTAAGGGTGCCTAACCCTAACTTCCCCCCCAAGTGCCTAACCCTAACCACCCCCTCTAAGTGCCTAACCCTAACCACCCCCTTCCCCTCTGCCTAAACCTAAGTCCCCCGGGGGGGGTGCCTAACCCTAAGTCCCCCCCGAGGGTGCCTAACCCTAACCCTCCCTCCCCCTAGCCTAACCCTAACCCTCCCGGGGGGGTGCCTAACCCTTAGTCCCCCCCGGGAGCCCTAAACCTAACCCTCCCCCCCCGCTGCTGTCCGCTCGCGGCACCCGGCATCACTACGATCGGGATGCTGGGCGCCGGTCTCCCGGCATCGGGGAAATGCGGGCGTCTACATCTAGACGCCCGGCATTTCACCCTTGCCGTGATATGACAGTCGGGAAGCCGGCTGCTGGTATTTAGGCAATCGGCTTCCCGATTGCTTCCCGGGTGGGGTGGACTGATAATGTAACTGGCCATCACTGGTAATGTAACTGGCCACCACTGGTAATGGAACTGGCCATCACTGATAATGTTACTGGCCATCACTGGTAATATAACTGCCCATCACTGATAATGTAACTGGCCATCACTGGTAATGTAACTGGCCACCACTGGTAATGTAACTGGCCATCACTGATAATGTAACTGGCCATCACTGGTAATGTAACTGGCCATCACTGATAATGTAACTGGCCATCACTGGTAATATAACCGGCCATCACTGATATTGTAACTGGCCATCACTGATAATGTAACTGGTCATCAGTGGTATTATAACTGGCCATCACTGGTAATGTAACTGGCCATCACTGATTATGTAACTGGCCATCACTGGTGATGTAACTGGCCATCACTGGTAATGTAACTGGCCATCACTGATAATGTAACTGTCCATCACTGGTAATGTAACTGGCCATCACTGATAATGTAACTGACCATCACTGATAATGTAACTGGCCATCACTGGTAATGTAACTTGCCATCACTGGTAATGTAACTAGCCAAACCTCTCTATATAGCTGATTTGTGTTGGTATTTATTTTTATGTGTCTTTGGTGCTCATAAAGCTACAACATTTAGGTTTTATCATTCTCCTTATGTATGGAGAGCATGTAGGGAGGGCCAGACCATGGTGTCAATATTTAACACAAATCATTTCATCACCATAATGAAATCTTGTCGTTTCATGAATCATATCATCATAATTTTCACTGGAGAAACAGGCTGGACAGAGGAGGATTATCGACTCTCTCGTGAGCCCAGTATAACGCCACAAAATATGGTCTCCCAGGAATCCAGAGGGAGTAGGAAAGTGTGATTAAATGATGGTCCTCTTTCCTGTTCAAAAGTTAATGGATGGAAAAGTGCAAATCAGTTTTAATAACTAGGAACAAACGCATTAGACACTTGACTGCAAAGACTGCCATGTAAATATCCCGCTCGCTATCATTCTGATATGACAGATCAGTGATAATAGATGTGCTCTATTTAGCGAGCATATAACATGAGAATATTTGTATATGTGTACAAACATTTCCTGCCTGGTCACAGACACTTCCCGCAGGAAGAGTGTTATAACTTTGGACAATGCATATAAAAAACCCCAAAAGAAATAGCAACAGGCCATTCTCCAAACAATTGCAAAAAAAAATGTTTACAGTTGTACATTAGATTTGTTTTGTAACATACAGTGTTTTATTACATTGCAAATAGAAATATAATCACCATTCTATTTTTGATTATTGTGCTTGTCTGCTCTGTGGGACAGTTTGTTTTAACAAGAAAGCAAAACAATACAATTTTTACTTCAAAAAGAAAAAAAATATATTTTGTTTTGAAACTTTCTTTTTATTCCAGATTCTCACAAATGTGTTCCCCAGGTAACTAAGTTATGGGAACAAGACAAATGGCACAGTCATATAGGGTTCTATTTATCAAGCAGTGAAAAGTGTGCAAAAGTGGACCAGTGGAGAAGTTGCCCTTAGCTACCAATCAGCTTTCAAATAGCATTTATCAAATACAGTCTATTATCAAATACAGTTTATAAAATAATAGGTACTGTAGGAGTCGATTGGTTGCTATGGGTAACTTCTCCACTAGTTCAGTTTTCCACACTTTTCACTGCTTGATAAATAGACCCCACAGTCTGTGAGGAGAGAGAGAGTCTACCAACTCCTTATGTGTGAGCGGAGACTAACATTATGTATGCGTTTCTGGGGCCAACTGGGTGACCAGCATCAAATCACACGGAGCGGCTGTTTCTGATAAGAGTGTCATTGTCATGATTCGGTGCAAGTGTTCCTCTATGGAAGACGGTGAGCTGGGGGGGTTCAGGTGTAGCTAGGTCTCCTAGTTGCGGCCGAACCCAGGTTTGGCTAGACCTGCCCAGAGGAGCGGAGTCTAACTCATTTGGTGGTTTTCTCCAGTGACCCCTCCAATTGGGATTTGGTTTTCACCGCACCAAGTGAGCAGGTCGCGGCCCCATGGACAGGTACCTGGGACTGGCAGAAGACCGGAACCATATCGTAAATGCTAGGACACTGTAGAGATCCTAATCACAGGATTGCATGAGAATACTGGAAAATGTACTGAGAATCGCTGAGAAATCCAGGTGCTGATTTGCACAGACAAACACAAAGCAGAGTGGATACAGATATATACTGGGAATTGCTAGAAATATAGGTGCTGATTTGCACAGAGAAGACACAGAGCAGAGTGGACAAACTGGGAATGCTAAGAAATGCAGCTGGGAGCTAATTAGAAATAGCAGGTAATCTGACACCTCAGTAACACAGGGAAATTGCAGAAGAAATGGCAAAACATTACAAGACACACAGGCATAGAAACATACAAGACAGGAGTACTGGGACAGAACTAAGGCCCTGATTCAGACCCACTCGCGAGCGGCTGTCCGCTCGCAAGTGGGTCGATGTTCTGCACTGCGCATGTGCACGACGGAGGGAGCTCCGTCGTGCGCATGCGCGAGACGCGACGAGCGAAGGACTTTCCTTTGCTCGTAGTGTCTGATCAAAGGGGGCGTGCTGCCGATGTTGATTGACAGCACGCCCCCTTTGGTGGGCGTGCTGGGGGCATGCCTGCCAGACGGAGGCGTTCCCAAGGGAACGCCTACCATCAGAAGCCGGCCCCACTGACATCACTAGTGATGTCAGTGGGAGTGATTTTGGCTCTGATAGAGCCAAAATCACTCCTGGCCTTGCGGTTGAGAAACTCAACCGCAGGCTTCTGCTCGCAGTAGCGATGGTCGCGATGGTCAAGACCATGGCGACCATCATCCTGCACGCTCGTATATGCTGTGGGTGGTGACCCACAGCTATACGAGCGTCCAGGAGGACGCTCCATATTTATGGAGGTGGGCCCTGATTCAGAGCGAGCGCTCTGGTCAGAGCGTCTGGCTCTGAATCAGGGCCCAAGTCTCAGACAGAAAATAGCATGGAAGCTAATGCAGGAATACTAGAGAACTGTAAGTGGGCTGAAGCAACACTCTGAAAGGAAAACACAGAGCAACACTGGTGAGAATCACAAGTCACTGTAACATCGAAGTTGAACAGCAGTTTCCTATTACTGGAGTCAGACTTAAATACCCCTGGGTAGCTAATCATTGGATCAGAGGATCAGCTGAGTGACAACAGGACTACCATTGGGAGAGACTAGTCAGGTGATATGAACCAACATGGCTGTGCCCATGCCCAGCACCTCGGAAACCAGGACGCATGCACAGAAGCTCTAGCGGACGCCAGGGAGAATACTCAGTCAGTCACCACTAACCTCCAGTCCCAGCATCTGGACACCTAAGCCCAAGGAAACCAGCGCAGAGGTGAGTAGCGGCCAATCCGAGGCCACATCCTGACAGTCATGGCAGTGCGGTGGGCATGCATCTAAATCTCCACATGCTTCGGAGACAGGCGTATGGGTAAGGGAAGCCTGTTTCTGACAGATCTTTTTCACCTAACATAGGACAGTGCAGGTGCTAATACTAATGATGACAGCTGCATCTGCAGATGCAAGAACAGAAGGCAGGATAGGCTTGCACTTTCAGGCACACAGATTTGCCACTTACTTTGACAGATTGTCGCCTTAGCATTTGAAAGTAAATATACTGCCACAGATGTAGAAGTGTCAAGCTCAGAATCAATACAATATTGTCAGCATTGGAGTTCAATGGGGACTACAGTCAAGGTGCTGTTCCTACAAAAATCAATAACATTGATTTCCAGTCAATTTTGACCACCTCACAGCTCACAATATTGTTTTATCCAAAAGGTTGCACCGATCTAGCTGGCTGACTAAGGGCCTGATTCAGAGCCGGACGCTCTGACCAGAGCGCTCGCTCTGAATCGGGGTCCTCCTCCATTAAAATGGAGCATCCTCCTGGACGCTCGTATAGCTGTGGGTCACCACCCACAGCATATACGAGCGTCCAAAAAGATGGTCGCGATGGTCTTGACCGTCGTGACCATCGGACTTGCGACGGAGACCCTGCGGTAGGGTCTCCCTGCCACAAGCCCTGGGGTGATTTTGGCTCTATCAGAGCCAAAATCACTCCCACTGACATCACTAGTGATGTCAGTGGGGCCGGCTTCAGACGATAGGCGTTCCCATGGGAACGCCTCCGTCTGACAGGCATGCCCCCGGCACGCCCACCAAAGGGGCGTGCTATCAATCAACATCGACAGCACGCCCCCTTTGGTGCGAGACCCGGAGCGACAGCTTGGCTGTCGCAGTCCGGGTCTCGCGCATGCGCACGACGGAGCTCCCTCCATCATGCCCATGCGCAGTGGGGAACATCGACACACTTGCGAGCGTACTGCTGCTTGCGAGTGGGTCTGAATGACTCCCTAAGTTTAGCAACAGCAATGGGTGGCACAAACATGTGGCAGTTCAACTTCCAACATGGCACATCTATAAAACAGAGTGGCACTGCAGTGGCAGACAGGATAACAGTTTAATAAACTATATGATCCCAAAAAATAAAAACAAGAATGTTTTCATTATTCAAGTGGCCTGAGGGAGATGGAGTATGTATGTAGTTGAAGGCAGAGAAAGGAAGGAAGAATTGATTAGTTTTTAAATTGAATAAGATTTTTTTCATTCTGAAGCAAATTTATGAGTGAGAAGGGGAGAGTATTACAACAACTGGGTGAACAGGTCCCATGTTTTTTCCACAAAATAAAATTGGTGGTTCCGAATTAAAAAAATAAATAAAGCGGCATGCAGGAGATGCTGTCTGTTGCCATAAGCATTAAGAGACATTTTCAGCATTCAGCAACTGCATGTCAAAGATTTTAGTGGCTGTGGCAGTACAGCTTCCAACATGGCACATCTAGGACACAGTGTGGCACTGCAGTGGCAGACAAGATGGCAGTTTAATAAACTATAAAAGTGTTTGTCATCTACACAAAAAGACAGTAAACAATTCCCCAAACAGCGAATAATGAAAAGAAAAGAAGTGCAAGACGGAATTGCCCCCACCCACCCTTATGTTATATATATTAAACAGGACATGCACAGTTAACAAACCAATCACTTCAGCGACAGGGGCTGCCACTTGCGGCTGAAGTGATTGGTTTGTTTGGGCCCCCACAAAACAAGCTACCAATGGGCAGCTGACATTGCTGGCAATGATCTCTATGTACAGACTGGCTCTACAGAGGCAAGATGTTGTCGCCATTATCATCCTCACCCTCATCAGTGTTTACATCATCTACCCACCATATTAATTTGTTCCCCCTGGAATCCAACATTACAGGTGCCTCTGAACTTTGACGTAATTGCCAGTAAAGGTCTTCCTCGTGGAATTTGTAGTTCATTTTGATGAACATCATATTTTATTAATAATAATAATAATAATAATAATAATAATAATAGTTATTTATATAGGGCTTTTCTCCTAAAGGACTCAAAGTGCTTTACATTTGCCTTTACAGTACAAAATACAAAACAAGCCTAACAAGATACATTAGTGAAATGCTTGAATGAATAGGTGAGTCTTTTTTTGAAGGATTCTAGAGTGGAGGCCTCTCGAACTGTGTGGGGAAGTGCGTTCCATAAGGTTGGAGCCACAAAGCTGAAAGCTCGACCTCCAGATGAATTCCGGGAGATTCTAGGTACTGTTAATAGTCCTTCATCGATGGATCGCAGTAATTGAGTGTGACAGTAAGGAGTCAGAAGCTGCTTCAGGTACCTTGGGCCCTGGTCATGTAGAGCTTTGAAAGTTAGTAAAACTAACTAAGTAAGCCAATCTTGAAAACAATTCGTCATCTGACAGGCAGCCAGTTAAGGGAGTAGGTAATGGGTGCTATGTGGCAGGAACGGGACTGGTTGGTTAATAGCCTGGCAGCTGCATTTTGTACCATCTGCAAGTGGTGCAGTGTTTTTGCTGGGAGACCAAGGTAGAGGGTGTTGCAGTAGTCTAGGCGTGATGATATAAATGCATGTATGACTTTAGGCCGATCTTCTGAGGGCATTAAGAGCTTGAGTCTGGCTATGTTCCTCAGTTGAAAGAATGAGGATTTGATCGTGGCTGATACCTGATGTTTAAGTGTCAAGGTACTATACAGTCCAACACCAAGATTCTGCACATGTTCAGTGTTTTGTAATTCTGAACCCCCAAGCGTTGGTTGGCTAGGCTGTAGCCTTGTCCTGTGACCTATCATAAGGACCTCTGTTTTATTAAAATCAGAATCAGACTTTATTTTGCCAAAGTTAAAACATATACATGGAATTTGACTCCGGAACCACTGACCAAGTACTCAGTTTACACACCAATGACAAAACACCATATCACCATCAATATGACTGAACTTAAAAAAAAAAGTTATAATACAATAAAAATACATAAAAAACCACCTAAACAAACAATTATTAGTCAATGATTTAACTGCATAATTGCCTGCGGGAAAAAACTATTTGCATGTCTCGAGGTCCTAACCCGGCAAGATCTATATCGTCTACCAGACAGAACTAATTGGAAAAGATCATGGCCGGGATGGGCCACTTCTGCCACAATATTTATGGACCGTTTCCCAACCCTCGCCATATAGAGGTCAATGATCGAAGGCAAGGCCACGCCAATAATCTTTTCCGCAGATCTGGCTAACCTCTGTAACCTGGCCCTATCACGTGCACTGGCCGCAATATACCATACAACAATCGAGGAACACAAAACAGACTCAATTATTGCAGAGTAAAAGAGCAGCATCAGTTCCCTAGGGACATCAAATTTCCTTAGTTGTCTAAGGAAATACAACCTTTGATGAGCACTCTTACAATGACACTTGTTCTTTTCTCCCACTTCAAATCTCAGGAGATTGTAGTACCCAAGAATTTGAATGAGTCCACCACCGATACAGCAACATCGGCTAGGATCAAATGAGATGTAATAAGAGGCTGTTTCCTAAAGTCGATGATCATCTCTACTGTCTTAATAGGATTTAACTCCAGGTCATTCCTGCCTCATTATTTTGCAAGCTGATCCACCTCCCTCCTATAGGTGGACTCACCCCCCCCCTCCCTGTTAATCAGGCCTATGACCGTGGCATCATCAGCAAACTTTAAAAGTTTAACAGATGAATCCCCAGAAATACAGTCGTTCGTATACAAGGAGAAAAAACAGGGGGGAAAGGAGCCCCAATACTAGTCTTCCGTGTACTTGAGATAAACTTCCCCAGTTCAACATACTGGTTCCTGCCCACTAGAAAACAACAATCTAGTGACACATGGATGTATAAACCCCTAAATTAGCCATTTTAGAGGACAGAATCTCAGGAATAATGGTATTGCAAGCAGAACTAAAATCCACAAACAGCACCCTAGCATAGGTGCCTGTTAGGTCAAGGTGCTGTAAAATGTAATGTAACCCCATATTTACAGCATCTTCAACTAATCAATTTGCTCTATAGGCAAACTGCATGGGGCGCAGCAGGGAACCTATCAACCTCTTCAAATAGTTCAGCAACCCGTTCATGGGTTTTCATCACTACAGACGTTAAAGAAATTGGTCTATAGTCATTTAAGCCCGTTATGGAGGACTTGTTTGGGACCGGCACAATTTTTGAGTTTTTAAAACAGGATGGGACTACACACTCCTCTAGGGACCTATTAAAAATACCCGTAAAGACAGGGGCCAGTTGGCTAGCACAGGTTTTTAAAACAGAGGGGACACACTGTCCGGACCAGGAGTCCTCCTGGGCCTTAACCTATTGAACAACCTGGCCACCTCATCCTCACTGACCCACAGCCCTGGTAAACTACTCCCAGTACCAAGTGAGACAGGAAGAAGAGGTTCCGCAGAACTAAGGGACGTGTCTATACCTGACTTCAGAGCAAGACCCGGCCTTTTGAACCTACAGTAAAAACCATTCAGGCATACGACTAAATTTTGGCCTGTGACAGTGAGAGAAGATGCTGACTTATAGTTGGTAATAGCCTGCATACCCCTCCACACGGACACAGAATCATCGGAAGAGAATTCCTTTGTCAGCTTACCTGAAAATACTTTTTTTTGCAGCTCTGATTTCTCTGGCTAACAAGTTCCTTGCCTGATTATATTGTGCCCTAGCACCACTTTTATATGCCTCCTCCTTGGAACGGCGAAGCTGTCAAAGTTTCGCAGTAAACCAAGGTTCATCATTATTGTAGGAAAGAAAAGTTCTTGTAGGCACACACAGATCCTCACAAAAGTCAACATATGATGTCACAACATCGATTCGTCGATCCAAGTCAATATCTGCTGCCTCAAAAGCACCCCAATTGGTACACTCAAAACAGGTCTGAAGATTAGATTTAGCTTCATTAGTCCATCTCCTCACGGACTTAACTTAGGCTTAACCACTTCAACTTCTGCCTATAGTTCGGGAGAAGATGGACCAAGCAATGATCAGAGAGCCCCAGTGCCGCACGTGGTAAAGAACGATAAGCATCCTTTACTATAGCAATGGTCCAGCATGCGTCCCTCTCTAGTTGGGCACGTGACATGTTGCCTGTACTTCCTAACTTCTTTGCGCAAGTTTGCTTTATTGAACTCACCTAACACAATAGCAAATGAGTCAGGAAATTTATCAGGGTTCATTTGCAGCCATCTGGCACTCATCCACTCCTGAAGCTCAGCTAGGCAGCCATTTAGGGTTGTTATGGGGTCCTTTGTGCCTGGAGCAAAGAACAGGTACAGTAATTTATCATCTGCATAGCAGTGGTAGACCAGGCCATTGACATCTGATTATTTCACCCAATGGTAGCATGTATACTGCAAAAAGCATGGGAGATAGTATAGAACTCTGTGGGACACACGCATGGAAGTGGCACTGGTGATGAAGAGTTTACTCCAGTAGAAACTCTCTGTGACCTGCCGGTCAGAAATTATTTGAACCAGCTAAGGACTGTGCCATCCAGTCCACAGTAATTTTTCAGGTGCTCAATTAGAATCCCGTCGTCCATGTATCAAATACTGAAGAGAGAAATCTAGAAGGATTAAGATTGAACAATCACCTCTGTCTCTTGCCATCAGAAGATTATCAAGCACACATACCAGAGCTGTTTCAGTGCTATGTCTTCTCCTGAATCCTGACAAGAATGGATCATAAATATCATGGGTAGACAGGTGGGTTTCGAGTTGCATTGCCACCACTTTCTCAATGATCTTTCCTAGAAAAGGCAGGTTTGATACTGGTCTATAGGTGGTCATGCAGTCGGGGTCTAAAATAGGATTTTTAAGAAGTGGTATAACAATTGCTCCCTTTAGTGGTTCTGGAAAAATGCCTGTTTGCAAAGAGTATTTAACTATTTGTGCAATTACAGGGCCAATCATGTCCATACACCATATGAGAAGCTTGGTCGAGGCAGGGTCCAGATCACAGGTGGTGGGTTGCAACATTCTGATAATTTTAGCAATGTCTTTTACATCCACTATGTCAAAGCTGTTCCATGAAGACAATTGGCTTACCTTGGCAGGCTTTGGCACTCCTTTGATGGCACTGTGGGGATTCCAGCCCGGATGGAGAATGCTTTATCTGCAAAGAATTTTGCAAACTCAATGCATCATGACTGGGAGAGGGTTTCATCAAGCTGCAGGCATGTTGGTATGCAAAGCATCTCCACTGTACAGAAAAGCTGAGCTGGCCTATTGTTTGCTGCCTTGATCTCATTTGAAAGGAAATCTGTTTTCCCATGGGGACTGTTGATTGATATTCTCCAATATGTTTGATTAGTGTTACCTTATCCTCTACCATCTTCCTCCATCGTCTTTCAAGTCTACGACCCCTTTTCTTGAGTTCCCTATCACTATTGTCAAAACAAGGAGCTTGACGGTGTGGTATGCGGGGTCGTATACGCACAGTAATAATATCCATTGCAGCTGTCACATCCCTGTTATAGTAATGGACTAGGGAACAACTATCTTCATGGGCCCCAATTACCGCAGAAAGATTCAGGTTTGCTGCAAGAGCCTGGGGGGTCATGCCCCTCCTTGGATGATACCTTGTCAACTCCATGGGTACAGTTCTATTTCAAGGGGTTGCGACTGAGAAGCGAATTGAGTGGTGGTCTGACCACGTGACTGGGTGAATTAGAGGTCAGAGACTTCTAATTCAATCTGGAAGACAAGATCAAGAGTGTGACCACTTATATGTGTAGCAGAAGGAATGACTTGTGTGAGGCCCAGAGCATTCATTGTGTACAGGAGGTCTTGGCCAAGGTGTGAGAGCTCATCATCAACCCATGCATTGAAATCCCCAAGGATGAGCCATCTCTGATGCTCCAGAATTAGTCCAGCAACAATATCTGCAAATTCTTGTAGAAATATCTTTCCATCTCCAGGGGGGCGGTAAATGAGAAGTACTCTGAATCCTAATTCTGTTCAACTCCGAGCAGCAATGCACTCAAATGAGTGAGTAATTTCCATAGGGTGGACGCTAAGTTTAAGTGGTTTTTTAAAGCAGATGGCCACTCACACCTCCCCTGTGGTTAATTAAGTCTTGGGTTGTGAATGACAGAGTTATGGAGCGTACACACGGTCAGATTTGTCAGACTTGTCAGATTTGTCAGATGAACGATTGAACGATTAAACGATCTGAACGATTTGAACGATTTTAACAAAGTTTTGAACGATTTGAACGATTTGAACGATTGAACGATTTTTGACTGCATTAAAATGAATGGAATCGTCCAAGTCTGACTGCAAACCCATGAGATGTCAGAAATCGTTATCTGACCATCGGGAACGCGCATCGTTGATCGTTCATCGTTCAGGCATGTCAGATATGAATGATTTTCCTTCAGATATGAACGACTGAACGATTTTTAAATCGTTATCGTTCATATCTGAAGGAAAAATCTGATCGTGTGTATGCACCATAACTTGTTGGAACTGCTGCTTCCAAGATAGGTGCTACATTTTAGTCTAGCCAGGTCTCTGTAATACAGACAAGATCTGAAGATTCAATTAGGTCAGCAACTGTAGCAGTCTTGTTTAATTTGGCCATTGCTATGTCCAGTTGCTTCTGTCTTGTACAAAAGGTATATTTTATTTATGCTCAGTGTACTTTTTGCTGACCCCACAGGCTAATTGTAAGGTCATCATTAAAGCAGAGGTTCATTTGTTGTTTTCCTTTGCTGTTTCCTATGGAAGAGTAATATATGACACACCTTCTGATCACTACTGCTAAAGGATTATTCTAACACACTATTCCCAGTGTTTTAATGTTACTTAAATATAGTGCCAGGCATATGTTATAATAATAATGGTGTGGAGGAATGTAGTGTATGGTATATTTAAAATTACCCAAATGAAAAAAATATATAGGGGAGGGGAGTAGAGATGACCAGACACAAATCAATATATAAAAATGTGAGGGAGGGAAGAAAACTGGACCCAAAGGAAAAAATATATAGGGGGCGGGGTAAAAAAAACAGTAGAACAAAGTGCAATATTGTCAAACACCACAATATAGGTTTATTTATACATCACACTCACATGATAATGATTATGCTTGTTTAATATTTTATCATGTAAGTGTGATGTATAAATAAACCTACATTGTGGTGTTAGACAATTCTGCACTATGTTCTTCTGTTTTTTTACCTTTGACAGTGAAAAACCTGAAATTTTATTATCCGAGGTACCCAATGAGAAATTGATACATCAGGAGAAGTGATTATACAAAATCGGATAAAAAAGGCAACAAATCCCATTCATCAGACTATTATCTAAAGAGTAAGGGGTATATTTACTAAAGTGAGAGTTTTTAGAATTGAAGATGTTGCCCATAGCAACCAATCAGATACTTAACATTTATCTAGCGCCTTCTAGAAGATAAAAGCTAAAATCTGATTGGTTACTATGAGCAAAACCTCCACTTCTTAAAACTCTCATTTTAGTGAATATACCCCTAAGAGTAGTTTTTTTTATTTAATGGACACAATTGAAATTTATTGACTGTGGATGTGCCATTGTGAAATATTTCATTAGATTAGGCACCATTTATAATTGTTCTTTTCTACTATTTTCATAATAAAGTTGCCTATCCAGCTCACCGCTGGATTTCCGCTGCTGCCGCAGTACTGTTCTTTCAGAGCCCCCTATTGCGTCACTTACACGTTGTGTTCCCATTTTTATCTCCAGTTAGCCAGCGGTGTAAGGAAATGGTTTGGGTGGCAGCAATGTTTCAGAATTAAATTAATTTCCATCTCTACTTCACGCCCACCTTCCAGCGGTTTATGCAATGAATTTCTCATTGATGCCTTTGTATGGAGTACAGTGCATGCTGTATAATAGAGTATTAATAAATAATACTATAGATCATCTATAGTATTATATATCTTCATACAGAGCTATACACATTGCTCTCCTTACACAGTGCATGCTCAGGGATGGCTCAAGTCTTGGGCTGACAGGGCTGTCGCCCGGGGTGCCGGAGCCTAGAAGGACGCAACCCTGCGCCCCAAGCACCGGCTGAACTTCTGGCCTGCAGCCCACTGTCAGTGATGGATACTTTTTCCCTGCCCCGGGGTGCCCCATCCTCTCTTTATTATGATCTGAGACAGGATCTGAGACAGGATCAGGGATCAGCCCCGACCCCAGAATGCACACCCCCTGTGCTCAGCCTCAGATCAGAAGCCACACCCATGTGTGTTCTCTTCCTGTCTGAGGATCTGAACAACTGCAGAGGGCCAGGACAGAGTGTGGAGCAGCAACAGGAGCCTGTCACAGTCAGAACATAGCATAATGGTAAGAACCTAAGGTATCAGGTGGCAATGTTATTGCTATGGGTGGTGGGGGGAACTCAGGAGGCAATGTGACTGCTATGGGGGTGAAGATGGGACTTAGGTGACAATGTGACTGCTATGGGGGTGGGGACTTAAGTGACAATGTGACTGCTATGGGGGTGGGGACTTAAGTGGCAATGTGACTGCTATGGGTGTAGAGGGGGACTCAGGTGGCAATGTTACTGCTGTGGGGCTGGGGAGTTAGGTCACAATCTGACCGCTATGAGGGGAGGGGACTCAGGTGGCTATGTGACCACTATGGGGTGGGGAGGACTCAGGTGGCAATGTGACTGCTATGGGTGGTGGGGAGGACTCAGGTGGCAATGTGACTGCTATGGGTGGTGGGGAGGACTCAGGTGGCAATGTGACTGCTATGGGTGGTGGGGAGGACTCAGGTGGCAATGTGACTGTTATGCGGGTGAGGATGGGACTTAGGGCCCGATTCAGAGCCACTCGATCGCGTTGTGCGTTCACAAGCATCCCGATAATCTATGTACGCGCAAGCGCACGCTTAGTTCTGCGCGTGCGCGAACTACACAATGCAATCACATCCCTCTCGCTCGCCCAGCAAAGGCAGCCCAGGGTAATGAGTGACAGGAGAGGCCGTTTGTGGGTGGTAACAGGGGCAGGACACTAATAACGGGGAGTTGGAGATGCGAACGTAGGCATGCCTGAGTGTTTCATTGCCGTTTTAGAGGCGTGCATAATTAACAGGCAGCATGGTAGTACACGTCACTTGCCTTTTTTTTACACTGATTTCCTCGCAATGCTTGCAGCAGGGTAAAGCTACCTCAAGCACTGCGTTCACATCCGATGGTGCTCGATGTACCAATGTTTTAATACACTTCCTGGAGATGACGTGTTGCTGGTGGGCGGCTCTGCCTGTGCGATTGGGCATACGCTCAGAGAAAGTGGCCGCTCGCTAAGACATGGTGGTCGTGCTTATGCCTTGGCGAGCGATCGCTTCCCGTGGCGTCACTTTGACAAATTTGCATACACATCCAGCGAGCGTACGCAGATAGCGAACGGGTCTGAATCAGGCCCTTAGGCGGCAAAGTGACTGCTATGGGGGTGGGGACTTAAGTGGCAATGTGACTACTATGGGTGTACAGGAGGACTCAGCTGGCAATGTAACTGCTATGGGGCGGGGGGGACTCAGGTGGCAATGTGACTGCTGTGGGGTGGGGAGTTAGGTCGCAATGTGACCGCTATGAGCGGTGGGGACTCTGGTGGCTATGTGACCGCTATGGGGTGGGGAGGACTCAGGTGGCAATGTGACTGCTATGAGGGGTGGGGACTCTGGTGCCAATGTGACCGCTATGGGGTGGGGAGGACTCAGGTGGCAATGTGACTGCTATGGGGCGGGGGGGACTCAGGTGGCTATGTGACTGCTGTGGGAGTGGGGAGTTAGGTCGCAATGTGACTGCTATGAGGGGTGGGGACTCTGGTGGCAATGTGACCGCTATGGGGTGGGGAGGACTCAGGTGGCAATCAGACTGCTATAGAGGTATCAGGTGGTAATGTGACTGCTATAGGCAGTGGCGTAACTAGGGTATTTGGAGCTCAGGACAAGATGAAAAATGGAGCTCCCCTCCCTATGTGCGCGTGCCAAAAAAGTGGGCGTGGCCACATGCCACAAGGGTCATAGCCACTGAAAAATGGGGGCGTGTTAACATGACACAGCACTTTGGGAGCATTCCTTTCCATTACATTTGCACCTTAATGCCCCCAGTAGTAGTGCCCCTTATAAAGTGTCCCCTGTTGTAGTGACCATTATACAATGCCCTTGGTAGAAGTGCCCCTCATGCATAGTCTCCAGTAGTAGTGCCTCTTATGCAATGCCACCTGTTGAAGTGCATATTATGCAGTGCCCCCAGTAGTGGCCAATATATAGTGCCCCCAGTAGTGTCCCTTACACAGTGCCCATTATGCAGTGTCCCCCGTAGTGTCCCAATACAGTGCCCATTATGCAGTGCCCCCTGTAATGCCCCTTATACAGTGTCCCCAGTAGTGCCCCTTATACAGTGCCTCCAGTAGTGCCCCTTCTACAGTGCCCAATATATAGTGCCCCCAGTAGTTCCAAATATATAGTGCCCCCCAGTAGTGCCTCTTATACAGTGCCTGTTATGCACTGCCCCCTGTAGTGCCCAATATATAGTTCCCCCAGTAGTGCCCCTTATGAAGTGCCCCCAGTAGTGCCCCTTATATAGTGCCCCCTATGCAGTGCCCAATATACAGTGCCCTTTACACATAAAACACGCAGACACAAACAGACAGACAAAGTTACACTAACCTGAATCCCCACGCCTGCCGCTGTCCACTCCTCCGTCCTCCCTCTTGGTCAGCACTATGATAGAGACGTTATGACGTCTTTCCCTTCACTCAGTGCGGGAGCCGGAAGGTGGAGCTCATGAGTGAGCTCCGGCCCTGGGTGCAGCAGCCAATTAGAGTCTGTCTGACTCTCATTGGCTGCTAAAACAAACACACCGCCACCGGGTAGTATGAGTGTAGCGTTCCCGCTAGGCTGTTTTAGCGGGGCGCGGCGCCCTGCCCTCTTTCTGGAAGGCAAAAAGCGCCCTGCCCTCCAGAAGGAGGGCAAAAAGCGCCCTGCTCTAACAGCCTGCGGGAACCGTCTTCAACCGCGGGTCGCAGTGTCACGCGGGTGAAGAAATGTGCGGTGACTCGGTGACCACCAGAGAATAGACGCCGGGCGCATGCGCCCGGCATCTATTCTCCCTGTCTGCAGGGCTTGGGGGCTGCCCGGCGTGTTTATAAGTGCCCCCAAGAGTGAAGAAAAGGGGACGCATCTTATAGCCACGTCCCCTTTTTGATGACCACGCCCCCTTCTCGGTCGCGCGCGCACGAACGTGCCCTCTCTAGCTCCGGCGCCCTGTCTCGCGCCGGAGCTAGAGTGAACATTATGAGTGTACTACTCGGCACCAGCAGTCGTGTGTTTGTTACTGTGTAGCGCGGTCCGCATACACACAATCCACTGACCTGGACGCCAGATGGCCAGCGGCGCGCCGCCAGTCCGATGGCGCCAGGAGCCCGCACCCTGTCTGACCCCCCTTAGTTACGCCTACGGCATTATAATATTTTCTTTACATTTTTATTATAGTTTTCATAGCCAAAACTCCAGAGTATACTGAAGCATGACAGGAAAGGCTCTGCCTCACCTGACCGCACATCACTGGCTGCCAGAGAGGAGGAGGCCCAAACCAGTGGCGGCTCCAGAGGTGGGGCGGCAGCACAGTCCAAATTTAAATAGTCGAACCAGTGAGTCCCAGCCAGCGATGTTTGGAAGGACAGTTGGTGGGGCTCCCCTATTTGAATTTTGGAACTGTGCTGCAGCCCCACCTCTGGAGCTGCCACTGGCCAACATGGAGGCTGCACACTGGCCCCCTACTCTCTTAAAACGCCCCTGTATGAATGGGCAGTGAGCGATATGGAGGGAGAAATGAGAGATATGGAGGGAGTAGTCTATGAAATAGACCTTTGCATGCTAGTGCTTTTGGTCGGTTGGCAGATGGAGATTAAAGGACTGGTTGGCGGGAAGGGGGCCTAGAATTTTCACTTATTGGGGGGAATATAATTCTGGGCAATGGAAGCAATGTGCCGTTCTGAAATGGCACATTGCATCCTATGGCATCGCGAGGAAAAACTTGCAATGACAACACCACCGTAAATGGCCAATATTTCTGCAGCAGCAGCACATCCCACAGACTTCAATTCCCCGAGTGTAGTAGGTATGCGTCCGGCGGTTCAAATCCCGACAGCGGCAGCCCGACAAGGGTGAAAATCCTGATTGTCAAAAGGTAAGTATGTTCTAACCTAATTCTACCCCCTAACCCTAACCCTCCCATAGGGGTGCCGAACCCTAACCTCCCCCCCAAGTGCCTAACCCTAACCCCCCTCTAAGTACATAAACCTAACCCCCCCTTCCCCGCCGCTTAAACCTAACTCCCCCGGGGGGTGCCTAACCCTAACCCCCCTTTCCCCTAGCCTAACCCTAACCTCCCCCCGGGGGTGCCTAACCTAAACCCCCCTTCCCCTAGCCTAACCTAAACCCCCTTTCCCCTAGCCTAACCCTAACCCTCCCGGGGGGTGCCTACCCCTAAGTCCCCCTGGGAGCTCTAAACCTAACTCTCCCCCCCCGCGCAGCTGTCCGCGCCCAGCATCTCTTTGATTGGGATGCCGGGCGTCGGTCTTCTGGCGTCTGGTTAATGACAAGTGTCTAGATTTAGACACCTCATTAGTACCACGTCGGGATTTAGACCGTCGGCTTACAAACTACATCCCCAATTCCCCTATTGTTTAGCTTTTCAAGAGGTGATTTTTTTTTCCAGACAGGCCCACAACCAGGATTTACAAGCCCCAATGGAACTGACAACAGCAACAGGCAACTGCAGCCAGTTCTCAAGGCGGCAATTGCAGGTAAGAGATAACTTATTTTGTCCTTGTTTATTGAATGTACATTTTGTTGTTGTTGTATGGGAATACATATGGCAGTTCGGCAATAATTATGTTGGAGCTGTTGCCGACACCAGTATACTGAAAAAGTTAAAATGTGACTTAAAGTATTTTAACGGTATTGATAATCTAACTATAAACATGCAGTAAGAGCAGCATGTGTAACATTTTTAACGTTGTCAGCAACGATCCTGGCAACAGGGCTCCAACATCTGTTGTGTTGACATAATGCTTGTCAATATCCCCACTGCATACAATTGTACGGTTGTTCTTTCACATAGCTATGAGATGGACCACCAAGAACATGTAACTCCATGCACCGCAGCACAGCAACTGCTTTCAACCCTCCAAAACCCCTCCATTGCCCAATTATGGTGCCTGGAACCACCACTTCTCCTCTGTATTGTGGGCTGCGGCTCCCCACATAGAAGTGTGAGAACTCTGAGGCCGGAGCAGCTGCATGAGGTGGTACCACAGTGCTGGGCCATGTGGGACAACGTTTGTGTGTTGTGTGTGTAAGTTCATGGGGGCAACATTTGTGCGTGTAAGGCCATAGGGGCAGCGTTTGTGAGTGTGAGTTCATGGGGGCAGCGTTTGTGAGTGTGAGACCATAAGGGCAGCATTTGTGTGTGTGCGAGACCATGGGAGCAACGTTTGTGTGTGTGAGGCCATGGGGACAACGTTTGTGTGTGTGAGGCCATGAGGACAGTGTTTGTGTGTGCATGTGAGGCTATGGGGGCAGTGTGTGTGTGAGGCAGAGCCGTAACTAGACTTTCTACTTCAGGGTCCATAGGGTATCCACAGGGGTATAGGTGTGACGTCAGTCGCAGGGCACCAAAGAGTTAAGCTTTCAGCCTCCCAGGATGCACTAGGTCCCCCTCCTATACCCCGCCCCCGAGCCAAGGCACCTCAGTTTAGTTTGGTGCCCGGCCGGAGTCGGGTGCACCTGTTGGAGTGGGGGCTAGAAGAGCCCCTGAAGCTTTTTCTTCATGCAGCTGTGGCTGCACATCTGGATGAACAGCATGGACAGTCAGTCCTGACGTCCATGCTGTCTTCCCTACACCCCGCCGGTACCAGAACGCCGGTACTGATCCGGGGATGCTGGTGGGCATCTGGGGTCACAGCTAGCGGTGACCCCAGATGTTCCGGACCATGGCCGGATTCAAGGGGGACAGAGGTAAGCAGCGGGGTCCCGCGGTGGGTCCCCGCTGATCACATGGTCCTAAGTCCCCAGGCAGGGGGCTCCCTGGGGACTGGCTGCAGCGTGGAGCCAGGCGACCAACCTGCGCTTCCACTACCCCCTGGGACAGCGGACCGCAGCAGAGCGGTAGCGCTGCGGCGTCCCAGGGGTTAAATGCATGCCAGGGGAGCGCGCCTTCCCTGTCTCACAGCCGGCGCCTCCCCCGCTGCACACAGCCCTTTCTGCACTGTGCTGACTGGTCCTGTGTCAGCGCTCCTCCCCCAGGCCAGCTTCTCTCTGCTCCTCGGCGGCCATCTTCTCTGCAACGCATGGTGAACGCTGCTGGAAGCCTGGAAGGAAGCATCGTGGTCTGGGTCCCCCCGCATACCTCTCCTCCGCTGTGGCTCAGGTCTGTGTATGCAGCGCTGTGTCCTACCAGGCACTGTGTCTGTGTAGTTGAGTGATCAGCGCTGTTAGTGCAGGAATTGTTATTTCTCTGCATTGTATGTGACTGTGCTAGCGCTGCTGCCTGTAACTTTATCTTCTCAAAACTGTCAGCTTTATTACTGTCCCTGTTCTTTCTGCTAAGCCCTTGCGGTGCGGTGCTGCAGGGTGGTCTCTCGCCTATTTAATACATAATTGGTGAGAGGGGTCACATACGTGGTGCCATCATGTCTGAAAGTGATTTTCCCCTCCGGCTACAGTGTACCACGTGCAAAGTACCGTTAGCGGAGGGGGAGGGTAGCGTGGAGGGCCTTTGCCGGCAGTGTTTGTCCATGGCGCGGCCTCTTACGGTCACAGCACTGGTACAGGAGCCGCCCTGGGCTTGTTTCGCTCAGGCGCTAACAGCTTTAGTGGGCCAGTTAGCTCCGCAGCCCGCGTTTACTCCGATGGGTTTGTCCCAGCAGTCTGTGGTGTCGTCACCCATGCAGGGGTTCCCACGACAATTGGTGGTACCCCACAGTCTCCCTATTTCCCCGCTCCTGGTTTCTCAGGAGCCAGCGTGGGTTAACTCCCTGACGAGTTCTGTACAGCACTTGTCGGATGTGTTGCAAGGGGAGTCTGTGATGCGGCCTCATAAACGGCCGGTGGCGTCTCTGTCCGCTCCTTATGAGGATGACGAAGGGACGTCTGATGATGGGGAGATTCTGGATCCTTATGATCAGGAACCTCTCCATACTAAGGACGCTGATGCTAAGTCCAAAGTATATATTCCTGGACTTATTCGGGCGGTCCGCACAGCCTTGGTGATTGAGGACGAAGTTCCCCCAGCGGCTAAGTCTAAATATGCCTTTTTCAAAGATGTGAAGGGCGATGCCACAGTCTTTCCTCTTTCGGGTCAGTTGGTGGACCATTTAGAGGAGGCGTGGAAACAACCTGGCAAAAGATACCAGCCGCAGAGACGCCTGGTGGTGACTTATCTGTTCGCGGATAATTATTTTGCTAAGTGGGAATCTGCTCCACAGGTGGATTCTCACGTGACCCGTCTTGTCCGTAGTGCCACATTGCCGATGCCATCCATGTCCTCCCTTAAGGATGCTACGGATCGCAAGGTGGAAATCTGCCTGAAGTCCGCTTATTCCCTTGCAGGGGCGGCAGCACGGCCGGCTATGGCCATTTGCTGGGTTGTTAGAGCGATGGAGCGCTGGGCGGATTCTTTAGAGGCTTCTTTTGATTCCGACTGTTCGGCCGAACAGGCGGAGTTGATTGGCAATCTCCGTGATTCGGCCACCTACATCAACGAGGCGGCTCTAGACATTAGTACTCTGGTGTCTAGAATTTATTCAGCAGAGGTAGCTGCTCGTCGCACCTTGTGGCTGCGATCCTGGAAGGCGGACGCAGATTCCAAGAAGGGTCTGGAAGCGTTGCCGTTTACCGGAGAAGTTCTCTTTGGTCCGGATCTGGATAAGATTGTGGCCACGCTGGCGGCAGCCAAATCTGCTTGTCTCCCGTCGGCCGCTGCTCCTTCTGGTTCTGGACCGTCGTCCTTTCGGTCATCTAGGGCCCAGGGCAGGCCCAAACCACAGTCGTTTCCTCGACAGGCTGGCCCTAAGAAATCGGTCAAGCCCCGGAAACAGGCATGGAGTACCAGACGTCCGGCCCCCAAGCCAGATGACAAGCCTGTGGCCTGACGGTCCGGGCCTCCCTTTGGGGGATCCCAGGGTGGGAGGCCGCCTGCTGCAGTTCGCCCGGTGTTTGTCGGTCACTACGACAGACACTTGGGTTCTGGAGGTGGTCTCCCACGGGTACGCCCTCTCCTTCCGGCACAGACCCCCGGCTCGATTCTTCACCACGGGTCTACCATCAGACCGGAACAAGGCTACGGAGCTGCGGGAGGTATTGCACACTATGCTCCAGGCTGGAGTTATAGTGCCTGTTCCATTCTCCCAGAGGGGCCAGGGTTTCTATTCAAATCTTTTTTTGGTACAGAAGCCCAATGGGTCGTATCGTCCGATTCTCAACCTCAAAGCACTCAACAAGTCTTTGTGGGTACCGAAGTTTCGGATGGAGACCCTACGGTCCATCATTCTGGCACTGGAACCTGGGGACTACATGGTGTCATTGGACATACAGGACGCTTACCTGCATGTCCCTATTCTTTTGCGCCATCAACAGTTCCTCAGGTTTGCAATCCGCAGCGACCACTTCCAGTTTCGGGCGTTACCTTTTGGCCTGGCGACAGCACCACGTGTTTTCACCAAGGTGAATGCGGTCATGGCGGCTTCTCTGCGGCTGCAGGGAGTCCGCATGTTGCCGTACTTGGACGACCTGTTATTGGTGGCGGGATCTCCAGAGCTCCTGTTACGCCACTTGAACCTGACCATTGCCCTGCTGCAACGGCACGGCTGGCTAATCAACTGGCAGAAGTCCACTCTAATCCCGTCTCGGAGGATTCTGCATCTTGGAGCCTTATTGGACTCGGGACAGCAAAAGATCTTCGTGACGGAGGAAAAGATCTCTGCTTTACAGTCAAGGGTGCGCAGTTGTCTGCACAGCCGCCGGGTGTCTCTACACTCGGCGATGAGGTTACTGGGCTCCATGGTGTCGGTGTTCGACATGGTGGAATATGCCCAGTTTCACTCCAGACCTCTGCGGCACCTGATCCTGTCAAAGTGGAACGGGCTGCCTCAGTCTCTGAAGTCCCAGATGATTGTGTTCACCCCGGAGGTTCGCCTGTCCCTTGCTTGGTGGTTACAGACGACCCACCTCAGCGAGGGACGTCCGTTCTGGGTTCCAAATTGGGTCCTGTTGACAACGGACGCCAGTCTTCGGGGCTGGGGAGCAGTTTCGGGTCCACATCTGTTCCAGGGCAGGTGGACACCGACAGAAGCGGAGCTTCCAATCAATATCTTGGAACTCCGTGCGGTCTTCAATGCTCTCCAGCAGGCACATCGGTTTCTCCAGGGTCACCCGGTACAGGTCCAGTCGGACAACGCTACCACCGTGGCCTACATAAACAGGCAAGGAGGAACCCGAAGCCGGGCGGCTCTCGTAGAGGTGTCTCGGATCCTGGTTTGGGCGGAGCGCAATCTTCCGGCCATATCAGCGGTCTTCATCCCGGGATTGCTCAATTGGGAGGCGGACTTTCTAAGTCGCCAGGATGTTCATCCGGGGGAATGGTCCCTGCACCCGGACGTTTTTCAACTACTGGTGGACAGATGGGGTCTTCCAGAGATCGACCTCATGGCGTCCCGGCACAACAACAAGTTGCCGGTGTATGGGTCTCGCACAAGAGATGAAGGGGCGTCTCTGGTGGATGCTCTGTCCGTCCGGTGGACGTTCCGGTTCGCATACCTGTTCCCTCCGGTCTCCCTTCTTCCACGGGTAATCCGGAAATTCAAACAGGAAGGAGGGACGCTCCTGTTGATAGCTCCCGCGTGGCCCAGACGGCACTGGTTCTCAGACCTTCAGGGTCTGTCCGTGGACAGTCCTCTGCGGTTGCCGCTACGACCGGACCTCCTGTCTCAGGGTCCTTGTCGTCACCCGGACCTGACTCGGCTGTCTTTGACGGCGTGGCTGTTGAGACGGCCATGCTGAGGTCCCGGGGGTTTTCTAGCTCTGTGGTGCGTACCATGTTGCGAGCTCGGAAACCGTCTTCCGCGAGGATATACCATCGCGTGTGGCATACGTTCTTCCAGTGGTGTCGACCGAGGGTTATGCACCGCGGGAGTTTCGTCTGTCTCGGATTCTCGCCTTCCTGCAAGCGGGACTAGATCATGGGCTTCGCCTTGCTTCTTTAAAGGTACAGGTTTCGGCCCTGTCTGTCTGGTTTCACCGTAGGATTGCTACAATCCCGGATGTGCGCACCTTTATGCAAGGTGTTGTCCGCATTCAGCCGCCCTTTGTTCCACCTGTGGCGCCTTGGGATTTGGCTGTGGTCCTGAGGGCTCTCCAAGGACCGCCGTTTGAACCACTGGGATCAGTGGATCTTAAATGGCTAACAGCTAAGACTGTTTTCCTTCTGGCTATTGCTTCGGCCAGACGTGTTTCTGAGTTAGGGGCTCTTTCTTGTAGACCCCCTTTCTTGGTTTTTCATGGGAACAGGGCAGTACTCCGCACTCGGCCCGAGTTTCTTCCCAAAGTTGTTTCCCAGTTTCATGTTAACGAGGAAATCGTTGTTCCGGCCTTTAACTCACCGGGTCTTTCCGTGGGTGAGGCCTCTTTGGATGTTGTGCGGGCCTTAAGGACTTATGTTGACCGCACTTCTTCGTTTAGGAAGTCGGACGCTTTGTTTGTCCTCTATGGCTTCCGTAAAAAGGGTTGGCCTGCTTCAAAGCAAACTTTGGCAGCCTGGATCCGTATGGCTATTTCTGAAGCTTATCTTCATGAAGGCCTACCGGTTCAGCCTTCTCTGAAGGCTCATTCCACTAGGTCTGTGGGTCCTTCGTGGGCAGCTCGACATGGTGCCTCGGCAGTCCAGATCTGCAAGGCTGCTACATGGTCCTCTGTCCATACCTTCGTGAGGTATTACAGGTTTGACACCTTCGCCTCTCAGGATGCTTCCTTCGGGCGGCGGATTCTCCTTTCTGCACAGGAGCGTCCCCACCCTTCAAGGATACTGCTTTGGGACATCCCCAAGGTATCCTGTGGATACCCTATGGACCCTGAAGTAGAAAATATGAGATATGGTAAGAACTTACCCTTGTTATCTCTATTTCTACGAAGTCCATAGGGTTCCACAGGACTCCCGCCCTGTCGCACCTGTGCTGCAGATGGGCTTTGCTCTGGTCACCGGTTTTCCGTCTCCCTCTGGTGAGAATGTGATTCTTGTATGTGTCCAGATCTTTGTTCTCTCTCTTCCTTCTCCTCCTCCGGCCTATGGCTTGGTAACTAACTGAGGTGCCTTGGCTCGGGGGCGGGGTATAGGAGGGGGACCTAGTGCATCCTGGGAGGCTGAAAGCTTAACTCTTTGGTGCCCTGCGACTGACGTCACACCTATACCCCAAGGTATCCTGTGGAACCCTATGGACTTTGTAGAAATAGAGATAACAAGGGTAAGTTCTTACCATATCTCATATTTTTTGGTGCCCTGTGCCAGAGAGAGCATTGGCCCCTCCCCCATTTTTTTAAATAGAGACATATGATAAGTGCACCTGAAAAAGGGCCATGGTCTCATGGGGAAGGGCCAGGGAAGAGATAGGAGAGGCCAGGAGATGCTGGGGATAAAAGAAGAGGAAGCTACAAGTGAGAATGATAATAAACAGGAAAATTGACAGGCCAAACAGCGCCCCCTGCCCTGCGGTGCCCTGTGCCATTGCACAGGTCGCACTACCCTAGTTACGGCTCTGATGTTAGGCTATAGGGGCAGTGTGTGTGAAGCTATGCGGGTAGTGTGTGTTTGTGTGGATATGAGGGTAGTTTGTGTGTGAGGTTTTGTGGCCAGTGTGTGTGTTGTGTGCAGCTATGAGGGCATTGTTGTGTGTGTGCGTGTGTTTGCGTGTGCTTGTGTACAGTATGTGTGTATGAGGCTAGGAGCATAGTTGCCTACCTTTCAGTTGCTCTTCCCGGGAGAAGCCCGGGTAAGAGAAGCAGCAGGGGGGGTGACGGTAAAATTGCCGCGATTGATTAAAATTTACATAGGGGGCGGGGCCAAACAACATGATTCATGTAGAATCACGTCTTAAGCCCCGCCCCCTACACGGAGACCCGCGATCGCCACCAGAATTCTCCTCATTCTGCCCACTTCACTAGGAAGTGGGCAGAATGCGGGAGAAATGCCTACCCTTCCGGGGGTGCGGGGGGTTACCTGAAAAATCGGGAGCCTCCTGCGAAAACCAAGAGGGTAGGCATGTATGGCTAGGAGGGTATAGTGTGTTTGTGACTATGAGGGTAGTTTGTGTGTGTGAGCCTATAGGGCAGTCTGTTTGTGGCTATGGTAGTAGTGTGCATGTGTGTGTGTGAGGCTATGGGGGCAGTGAGGAGGGTCGCCAAAGGAAAATCTTGTCCTCAGCTCCACTTAGTCTAGAACCGGCCCAGTTCATGCTGTACAGTTTCTAATATGCTACGAATAAATTTTATACATCATGAGTATTATTATCTAGTAATACTGTATTATATACTGTATAAGGGGTGTAGTTTAAATCCCGACTGTCGGGATGCTGGCACTCAGAATGCCGGCACCAAAATTCCAACTCCAGTCAGAAACCCGTCGCCATCATAACTACTGCCAGCATCACGACAGTAAGTAGTGCAGTTGTCGGGGAACAGGGGTAAATTACCCCACGTGGGGTAAAAATGAAATTCCTTGGGGTAATGGACGGACAGCCGGGCATGCATATGAATCATTCTATAATATAGAATGATTCATATGCATGCCCGGCTGTGCCACAGGGAGGCTCTAAGCCGGACGCCCGCCGAGATGTTATTACCAGCGGGCGTCCAGCACCTTCCCTGCAGCGCCGTGTTAGCCGGAGGCTGGAGTTCTCTTCTGAACTCCAGCTTCCGGCTCTATCCATGCGCACTATGGGAGAGACGTCATGACATCTCTCCCATAGTTCCGAGGAGCAGCCAGACGGACAGGACTGCGGCGGATGCAGGAGCGGGGATTAAAGTAAGTGTTTTTTTTGTACAAGCGGCACTACAGGGGCATTATATGGGGGCACTACTACAGGGGCATTATATGGGGGCACTATATGGGGGGACTACTACAGGAGCATAACTATGGGGGCACTACTACAGGGGCATAACTATGGGGGCACTACTACAGGGGCACTACTACAGGGGCATTATATGGGGGCACTACTATATGATTTCCTTCCTTTCAAATCAAGGGGGTAACATCGGCGTATCTAAATATATTTTGGGGTAAAAGATAAAAAAATTCCCTGACCCCCGAAGTAGTGGAAGGGTTAGTATTAGGCACCAGGGAGGAGGTTAGATTTAGGCTGTGGGGGGGGGGTTAGCTTTAGTCTGCGGTGGGAGGGTTAAGTTTAGGCAGTGGGGAGAGAGGGTTAGGTTTAGAGGTAGGGGTAGGAGTAGGGTTAGGATACCCCTATCAGGATGCTAGTGTAGGGATTCTGGCCACCGGGATCCCGAACACCGGCATCAGTGGCGTAAGTTCATCCCAGACACCCGGAGGCAAGTTATAATTTAGTGCCCCCCTATCCCCCATATTTACAGCCCTAAATGGGGTGAATATATTGTGGGTGATGGAGGAGGTGCCCCTTCAGTGCTGGCGCCCGGCGGCAGGCGCCTCCATTGTCTCCCATACTTCTGCCCCTGACAGGCATCCTGTACCAACCCCTGTGTACTACTGTATGCTCTGTATGAGAAGACAAGTGTATATATAGCCATCTGTAATAATTGCAAGTATACATATTGATCTCCCCCTATACATATTTGGAGATTGGAATCTCAGGACAAGGGGCTTACTTAAATTAGAAGTTGCCTTGTATAAAATACTACTAATAGTAAGTTTTGTGAGGAGACATATTTTTTCCGGTACACTGTGAATGTCCCCTTTGTAATCCTATTGAAGGACACAGCAGGTCTCCTCCTTATGTGAAGTAAAAATAAAAGAATAAACAAATACAATAGCAAACATCTCAGTAAGTAGTAGAAGAAATGTTTTATTTAACTCTCTCTCACCGATAAATCAACTTATATCTAGGTTTAATGGAGCTCAAAATAAATATAAGAACTGGACCTAACTCATGCCATCAGCCAGTGCAAACATTTAAGGTGCTGCCGTCTCTGCCTGTGGAACCTATTCATCATACCTAAATGGCCCGAAAACCCTGGAAACTAGCGTTTCCACAAATTGAAAATTGTCAGAGTTTGCCTACGAGAATAAGCACTATCTGCAGATGGTGCTTGTTCTCGTAGTCCCGCTCCTTCCTATGGGATAAGAAGAGGAAATGTATCCCTCTCCCACCTCCTCACTGAGGGGCCTATTCATCATCGAGGGCCGTTTGGCCTCCCATGATGAAGTATTGAACTCGCTGCGATGGATAGATTACATCAGAGCAAATCATCATTGCTCCGGTGCGGGGGACAGCTGCTCCGTAAAGCAGCTGTCCCCTCGGTTAGTATCGCAGCTACAGAAGTAGCTGCATTACTTACCTCCTCCCTGTTGTCCCGGCTATGCATGCGTGATCCGAGGTCACGCATGCACACAGTTGCCAATGTAGGTAGTACGTAAGCGGCAGAGAGAACTCTTTCCCATAGGAAGGAGCAGGGATCCGAGAACAAGCACCATCTGAAGATGGTGCTTGTTCTCGGAAGCAAACTCCAAAAACTTTCAGTTTTCGGATTTTGCTGAATATCAGGGGACCTTTTTGGATCCGTGATGATGAATGGCCCGGTAACTAAAATATGCAAAAACTAGCGTTTCCGCATGGTTACCGGGTGGCCATTTATCGGTTGATGAGTAGGCCCCTGACTCCCTGGCGGCTTTGCACATTGGTGACTTCAGGTCACACATGCGAAGAAGCCGGGACAAGTAAGTAACACAGCTACTTTTGTAGCTGCACTACTAATTTCGGGAACAGCTGCTTTTTAGAGCAGCTGTCCCCACACCGGAGCAATGATGAATTGCTCCAGTGATAAGTATCCCCTGCTTAGAGGTGGATACTTAAGTATGCCCCACCGTAAGGTGGATACTTAATCATCGGGAGCCATATGGCCCCCGATGATGAATAGGGCCCTCAGAATACACACACTTTCCCGTATAACTACTGTAGGTGTACTGGCAGAAAGGTAGCGGAGCCTGGCATCACCAAAGAGCATTTTGTGACGGCCAGGGTATATCAGCATGGCGCTAGGCGGGTGTTACCTGTGAGGTCGTTGTGGCGCGGGCTGTCTGGTGGCGGAGCTGGTGTCTGGCGGGGGGCTTTGGCTGCGCGCGTTGTTGTGTGGCCCTGTTGTCACTCTGCGCTGGTGAGGCCTGGCGGTGTCTCCGTTTCGTTTGGCATGGGCGCCGCCATCTTGCCTTCTGGCCATGTGATGCGGCTGGCCAATCCTGGTGAGTCACATGTTCCCTCCGGCCAGTAACAGCACGGCATGGGGTATTTAGGAAGGGTCAGTGCCTTCCTTCTTTGCCAGTGCAACGTGTATCTCAGCCTAGCTGAGAGGGAGTTCTCTGTGCTTTCCTGTTCCTGTGAATTCGCTGTCTGCCAGTCTGCCTGTCAGCTCCTAGCTCCCACTGGACTACCCCGCTTCCTCCATCACCCTTGCCCATACCTGAGTGCCTGAGCCTGCTGACAACCTGCGCTTCAGTTCACTACCTGTATACCTGGCTTGTTTATTTTCAGTTCACTACCTGCAAACCTGGCTTGATTATTTTCAGTTTCACTACCTGCACACCTGGACAGCTTTAATTGTTTCTACTTGGACATTAACCCTTTTACTCCCACCACAGAACTCTTGTGCACATTATATATTGCTGGACTTTTATTTACTGCCATTATCTGTCTACTCAAGCACTTATTAAAAATTCTAGTTTTATTTTTAAATCTGCTTCTTTGATCACTCCTGCTACCACCCCGGGTCCACAAACAACCCAGAACATCACAGTTTGCACTGGCCACATGGAGCCGGCCACGGATCAGGAGTCAGGAGTGGATTTGTTCAGGTGCATTTCTGGTCGTTTAGAAAATCTGGAAAACATGCAGCATCAGATGGCTCAATTTCTGCAAGAGATGTCCAAGCGACAGGATAGTTTGCAAACTTCCTTTTCTACCCCTGGAGGCAGATCATCTCCCCGCTTACATCTTCCTTTACCAAGTAAATTTGATGGCAACCCTAAACTCTGCCGAGGATTCCTAAATCAGTGTGACATACATTTTACCCTGCAGCCTGACAACTTTCTAACTGCAAGAACTAAAGTGGCTTATATAGTCTCTCTGTTATCCGGCCAGGCCTTGGAATGGGCTTCCCCACTCTGGGAGCGCTCAGATCCGCTGCTGGATAATTACATAGGCTTTGTGTCATCCTTCAGGAGGATTTTCGATGAACCTGGGCGCACTGTATCAGCATCATCAAACATCATGACACTGAGACAAGGGGTCCGTCTTGTCAGTCAATATGCCGTGCAATTTAAAATTTTAGCATCAGAGCTCAAATGGAATGAGGAAGCCCTCACCTCGACCTTCTGGTATGGGTTGTCAGACCGACTAAAGGATGATCTAGTCACTCGAGAGCTTCCTACTAATCTGAACGACATGATTTCGTTGTGTATCAAAGTTGACGTACGCTTCAGGGAACGTCAGGCTGAAAAAAACAGAACTGACCGGTAAAGGTCATTTACCCCCTCCATTTCTACCCGTCCCATTCCTTCCCCTATTGAAGAGGAGCCTATGCAGGTGAATCATACACACCTCTCTAAAGAAGAACGTCAGAGAAGAATGCAAAAGAACCTCTGTCTGTACTGTGGAGAGTCCAGTCACCTGCTGATCTCCTGCCGCGTAAACCGGGAAATGCCAAATCCTAACTGACCCTGGAGACATCAAGTTAGGAGTTATGAACCCGTCTCCAAAAATTCAAGATTTCGCGATTACCCTAGCCTTGGATCTTAAACCCAAACCTGTCTTTGCTACTGCTCTACTTGACTCGGGAGCAGCCGGAAATTTCATAACGTCTAGTTTCATAGATAAATTTCAGATTCCTTGTTTGTCTCTCAACCATGCCATCTCTCTGACCTCTATAGACGGACGCCCTCTAACTAACGGGATAGTCACCAAAGAGACTCAACCAGTATTGGTCCGAATTGGGGCACTTCATTCTGAGCCCTTAAAATTCCTGGTGATATCAGAGGCCTCTCAAGAAATTGTTCTTGGTCTACCCTGGTTACGTCAACATAATCCCAGGATTGATTGGAGTTCTATGCAGATTCTGTCATGGGGTATGGACTGTCAGAAATCCTGTCTTCCAAAAATTCGACCTGTGAGAAAGACAGTTCCATTAGTTTCTTCTGCCATTCCCAAGGAATATCAGATGTTCGCCGACGTTTTCTCTGAGCAACAAGCAAATATCTTACCCCCTCATAGGGAATGGGACTGTCCAATTGAATTGATACCTGATAAGATACCACCTCGTGGTCGTACCTATCCGCTGTCCTTGCCTGAGACTCAAGCCATGACCGAATACATCCGGGACAACCTGGCAAAGGGGTTCATTCGCCCCTCTACATCACCTGCCGGAGCTGGGTTTTTCTTCGTTGGCAAGAAGGACGGTGGTCTAAGACCATGCATCGATTATCGAGGCCTTAATGACATTTCTGTAAAGAATCGATGCCCTCTTCCCCTGATTACTGAGTTGTTTGATAGGGTCAAGGGCTCTGTCATTTTTTCGAAATTAGATCTAAGAGGGGCTTACAACCTCATTCGTATCCGAGCTGGCGATGAATGGAAGACCGCTTTTAATACCAGAGATGGACATTTTGAGTATTTAGTAATGCCTTTTGGATTGTGTAATGCCCCTGCTGTTTTTCAAAGTTTCGTTAATGAGATTTTCCGGGATCTGTTATATGTTTCTGTTGTTGTCTATCTGGATGACATACTGATTTTTTCACCCTCGGTGGCTAAACATCAAGAACATGTTAAAGAAGTTCTGACCCGTTTGAGAGAAAACCACCTTTACTGCAAACTGGAGAAGTGCGTCTTTGGAGTGCCCAGTGTACCTTTTCTCGGCTATGTAATATCTGGCTCCAGTTTAGAAATGGACCCCAAGAAGGTACAGGCAATTCTGGATTGGATCAGAAGATAGTGGAAAATATTCCGTGCGCCCTAAAGCAACCCGTGGTTGAAGGTAAAAAAGTGTCACTCACACTCCACCAGAAATATATTGAAAAAATATTACCAACAATAATCCTCAGGCGCTTAAAGATAAACTAGACCTCAAAAAAAAAAAAAAAAAAACAGAAGAAATTTCATAGTGCAATACATTTAAGATCTCTTTTATATCACAATGACCCCCTTCTTTTTTCAGACTCGTACCATTAGGGATGGTCTACTATAAAAAGTAGACAGAACAGCATGTATTAAAACTTGTAAGTTCTCTTCCGAATAAATGGTTTTCCTTTTTCTTTTAATAAACACAATCTCCAACGTTGTATATGTAAAGAGAGAAATAATTCCAAAAATAGTGTAATACTGTTTTTAATTCCAAATACAGATTTAAAACATAAAGAATGAAACAAATGCGAGTGTGGAATAAATGGACCCTCACCAGATGAATTGGTCTACCCAATCAGTAGACAACAAAGCATAAGTCCGAAATCTCAGGCGTCCCCGGTAGTTGTTAGACGGACCAACTGGGAAGTGTCCAAAAAAGTCCTCACTCAGCTCCTCCACCAACGCGTTTCGATACTATTGTATCTTTTTCAAGGTATGAATACTTTTTATAGTAGACCATCCCTACTGGTACGAGTCTGAAAAAAGAAGGGGGTCATTGTGATATAAAAGAGATCTTAAATGTATTGCACTATTTTTTTGAGGTCTAGTTTATCTTTAAGCGCCCGAGGATTTTTGTTGGTAATATTTTTTCAATATAATTCTGGATTGGACCCGACCTCAGACACTGAAGGCCATCCAGAGATTGTTGGGCTTTGCAAATTATTATAGACGCTTCATTAAGGGATTTTCTACACTGCTGGCTCCCATTACAGCCTTGACCCGCAAAGGTGCTAATCCTGCCCAATGGTCACCTGAGGCAGAGTCTGCCTTTCATCTTCTAAAACAGGCCTTTATCTCAGCACCAGTTCTTCGACAACCCGATCTGGACAGGCCTTTTTTGTTGGAAGTAGACGCATCATCTGAAACTGTGGGAGCAGTCTTGTCTCAACATTATGAGGACAACCGAGTCCATCCGTGTGGGTTCTTTTCTAAAAAATTCTCTCCTGCCGAAAGGAACTACGCCATAGGTGAGCAAGAACTACTAGCTGTAAAGTTGGCGTTGGAGGAATGGAGATATTTGCTAGAAGGCGCCAAGTTTCCATTTACTGTATTTACGGACCGTAGAAATCTCCTATTTCTCAAAAACCTCCAATGTGTGAGTCCTCGTTTGGCCCGCTGGGCAATATTTTTTGCCAGGTTTTAGTTCACCCTGACCTTCCGGTCTGGAGCACTTAATCAGAAGGCTGATGCCCTATCGAGATCTCTCCTCTGTGATGATCAATCTGAAAATCAAAGCAATACCCCTGTCTTGGAATCAAGAGTTTTCGCCGCATTACAACTTCAGCCTCCTACGGGAAAATCATTTGTGGCCCCGGAATTAAGGATGCAGCTTCTCACTTGGGCACATTCCTCTCGCTTCGCAGGGCACTCAGGCACTCGGAAGACCTTGGAGTTCCTGAAAAGACACTATTGGTGGCCTTCTATGAAGGCAGATGTAATGGAGTTTATCTCTTCCTGCTCCTCCTGTGCCCAGCATAAATCATCACGACAAGCTCCAGCTGGGGAATTGCTTCCATTACCTACTCCATCACGTCCATGGACGCATCTCTCCATGGATTTCGTCACAGACCTGCCAGTCTCTGAAGGTTTCAACACTATCTGGGTTGTAATAGACCGATTTTCTAAGATGGTCCACTATATACCATTGAAGAAATTACCTTCTGCCCCTGACCTGGCACAGTTGTTTGTCCAACACATATTTCGTCTACATGGCCTTCCTGCTGAAATTGTCTCTGACCGTGGTGTGCAGTTTACTGCAAAATTCTGGAGGGCTTTGTGTTCTGTTCTTCAAGTGAAGTTAAACTTTTCCACGGCCTACCATCCGCAAAGCAATGGCTCCACCGAGAGAGTTAATCAAGATCTAGAGACTTTCTTAAGAATTTTTATGTCATCTTCCCAGGACAATTGGGCTGCCTTGCTGCCGTGGGCTGAGTTTGCACATAATGCTTCCTACCACTCGTCAACTAACCAAACGCCATTTCAGGTTGTATATGGCCTTCATATACAACCTGTTCCCGAATTCCGAAGCCTGCCTGTTTTCGATGTTCCCGAATTCCGAAGCCTGCCTGTTTTCGATGTTCCGGCCGTGGAGGACACGGTGCGGAATTTTGCTGCCATCTGGACTCAAGTACGGTCTGATTTGTTGAAGGCATCCTCTCGCTATAAGACCCAGGCCGATAAGAAGCGTAGAATAGTTCCAGGTCTGGTTGTCCATTCGGAACCTTCGTCTAAGAGTTCCGTCTATGAAATTCGCACCCCGCTTCATCGGTCCCTTCACCATAACAGAAGTCATTAATCCAGTGGCCTACCGTTTACAGTTACCCCCATACCTAAAAATTCCCAATTCCTTCCATGTTTCCTTATTAAAGCCCCTAGTCCTGAATAAGTTCCATAATGCTCTACCTGCTTCTCCTCGAGTCCAGACGGAGAGAGGAGTTGAGTTTGAAGTCGCCCAGATCTTGGACTCTCGTCTGCGCAGAGGTCATCTTCAGTATTTGTTGGACTGGAAAGGTTACGGTCCAGAGGAACGTTGCTGGACCGATGCTCGTGATGTCCACGCTCCCACGCTCATCAGGAGATTCCATTCTGCCCATCCGGAGAAGCCTGGTGAGTGTCCTGAGGCCACCCCAAAAGGGGGGGGTACTGTCACGGCCAGGGTATTTCAGCATGGCGCTAGGCGGGTGTTACCTGTGAGGTCGTTGTGGCGCGGCCTGTCTGGTGGCGGAGCTGGTGTCTGGCGGGGGGCTTTGGCTGCGCGCGTTGTTGTGCGGCCCTGTTGTCACTCTGCGCTGGTGAGGCCTGGCGGTGTCTCCGTTTCATTTGGCATGGGCGCCGCCATCTTGCCTTCTGGCCATGTGATGCGGCTGGCCAATCCTGGTGAGTCACATGTTCCCTCCGGCCAGTAACAGCACGGCATGGGGTATTTAGGAAGGGTCAGTGCCTTCCTTCTTTGCCAGTGCAACGTGTATCTCAGCCTAGCTGAGAGGGAGTTCTCTGTGCTTTCCTGTTCCTGTGAATTCGCTGTCTGCCTGTCAGCTCCTAGCTCCCACTGGACTACCCCGCTTCCTCCATCACCCTTGCCCATACCTGAGTGCCTGAGCCTGCTGACATCCTGCGCTTCAGTTCACTACCTGTATACCTGGCTTGTTTATTTTCAGTTCACTACCTGCAAACCTGGCTTGATTATTTTCAGTTTCACTACCTGCACACCTGGTCAGCTTTAATTGTTTCTACTTGGACATTAACCCTTTTACTCCCACCACAGAACTCTTGTGCACATTATATATTCCTGGACTTTTATTTACTGCCATTATCTGTCTACTTAAGCACTTATTAAAAATTCTAGTTTTATTTTTAAATCTGCTTCTGTGATCACTCCTGCTACCACCCCGGGTCCACAAACAACCCAGAACATCACACATTTATGCTGCTGTTTTCCACTTTTGCAGTTCACAAATGATTGTACAAAATTAGGGGCAGTAAATCCACTTGCTTTTCTCTACTCTTTCACTAATTAGTAATAACTGCACCGTCATATACTGTTCAAGAACTGCGCCCTTTAGGTGAATCAAAATATAAATTGTGATATATGAAAAAAATCCATAAGTTACAGACCTTCATACAAATAATAATGAACAAAAATGGAATATAATGCTCATCTGACAGTGACCACATGTATTATATATATATATATATTATACCTATAAAGCTTATGGCAGCACTCTATGCCCTATCCTGACACTGAGACGTTGGTAGTGCCCTGCTGCCTGACTTGTCTTTAGGGCCTGATTCAGGTTGGTTCACAAGGTTGATTTTGCATGCACCGCGCTCTGCGAAAATATGATAATGGATGCAATCGCACAGCAACCAAAGCACTATGCCAAGACGCCCACCACTGTATAAAGCCGCCCACTTCCCATGACATGCATCCGCAAGTCAGTGCAAACATCGGTACCATCGAAGTAACATCGAAACCATCCGCACAGTTGTGAATGACCTGACCCTACCGCACAAACTACTAAACTTCCTCTCGCCATCTAGACTTCTGCCAGCATATGCTACCGCAGGGGCTTAATTATGCACGCCCCTGTAACAGCGTTTAAAGGCCCAGGCACGCCTGTGTTTACCTGACCACCCCCTGTCACCACCCGCAAACGGTCACTTCCTGTCACTCACTGTGTGAAGACTCTGCGTGCTGTCTGCGATTGCTTCCCGATTTCTGTGGTTGATTTGCGTCTTATACGCATGCGCAGAATGCAAACATTGGCTGGCTGTGTGTGTGTGAACACAGCCTTGCAAACCAACCTGAATCAGGTCATTATTGCAGTGAGTGCTGCTGTCTACAGTACTTTATGGTATTTGTACATATCTCCTGTGAGACCTGCTTGGAAGGCACCTGCATTTGTATCTTTTATATGCTGACATGAGGAGTGCTGACTGACCGAATTTGTTTGTGTAGATAGATAGATAGATAGATAGATAGATAGAAATGGGTGCTACAAAAGGAGTATTCTACTAACATGTATTTTGAACTAATGGTGCCCACACACATACCGATGTGCTCACGATACGATTTCTTGTCCAATTTCCTCATGAACTTTCACGGGAGCTCCCTTGCCGTCGTGATCACAATTTTGGAAAAAAGACACCCAATCTGTTTTACGATCTCATGATCTATCGTATCGTACGCATCGTGAGATTGGCCATAACAAATCGTGAGTTTAAAAAAAAACAAAAACAGGCTCTTGACTATTGGTGGTAAATTTAAATAGCCATAACAATGGGAGGGGCTATCTAGGGAATATAAAAAGCAGGCACCCTTTAAACTTGTGTACATTCTGCTCTGCTACTAGATGAGGCTAGGTGTATTCCTGCTGAATCCTGTACATTGCTACTGTGCTCTTTGTATTTGGCTTGCCTTTTACAAAGTTTATTCTACCTGCAAGTGTGTGCTACCTACCTAAGCCGGTGTCCGGGAGATTAGGAAGAGGGCCCAGTGAAGAAGGACGAGAGCATGCTGGACCAAGGAGTGGCTTCTACAAAGGGATACCCGCTCTCACATGTCCCTGCTGATGGAGATCAAGGAGAACAACCCGGACGACTATCGTAACTACCTGCGCATGGATGAAGCCACCTTCCAGGAATTGCTGCATCTGGTGACCCCCCACATCCAGAGACAGGACACAAGGTGGCGGAGGCAAACCCTGCTGAAGAGAGACTGGTGGCTACCCTGAGGTACAGGAAGGTCATTTGAAGACCTGAAGTTTGGGACACTCATCTCACCTCAGTCCTTGGGCGTCATCATTTCGGAGACCTGCAAAGCCATCGTTAAAGTGCTACAGTACCAGTATTGCAAGATAAGTTAAAAAAACACCACACATTGGTTTCTTGTGTAAAGAATTTTTTTTTTTTTTACTCAACATAAAGCAAAAAATAGCCTTCATTCAGTACAATGTGCACTGACCTGCAGGCAACTGAAAGTGTGCACTAAACTGTGTGCAATATCCTTTTTTTATAACAGTTTTACAAAAGAACATTATCAAAAAATTTTATGAATCCCAATAGGTAGCTGGCTGTATGTGATAGGGTGGGTCAGACGCCAGTTTGAACAGGCCAATACACACATGGCACAAGTACACATTGTGGCCGCGGCTTCCAGCAATGTGTATTTGTGCCATGTGTGCAGTGACCTTGTCCAAATGGCGTCATCACCACCCTATCCCATGCAGCAAGCACCTATTAGAATTCATAAAATTTGGTGATATTAAAAGCAAGAAAAAAAAACAACAAAATTAAATATCACCAAATTTTATGAATCCCAATAGCTAGCCAGCTGTATGTGATAGGGTGGGTCAAACGCCAGTTTGAACAGGCCAATACACCCATGGCACAAGCATAGATTGTGGCCCCGGCTTCCAGCAATGTGTACTTCTGCCATGTGTGTAGTGACCTTGTCCAAATGTCGTCATCACCACCCTATCCCATGCAGCAAGCACCTATTAGAATTAATAAAATTTGGTGATATTAAAAGCAAGAAAAAATTTACATCTCTGTATATTGGGGCGACTCATCCACTGCATCCAGCAGAGCATTATACAAGGTCGTGCTGGTGCTTGGGTGCTTGGTGGGGGAGTAATATCTAACTGGGCAAGGGGGAGGG
Source organism: Taudactylus pleione (assembly GCA_031769625.1). Lineage (NCBI taxonomy): Eukaryota > Metazoa > Chordata > Amphibia > Anura > Myobatrachidae > Taudactylus > Taudactylus pleione. The sequence goes on from JAUIMM010000038.1 coordinate 13,450,061, forward strand.
TGGACATACCTATTTGGGGCTGGGGAAAATAGCATTGGGTCTCCTATGTATGTAGAATTGGAGATATTTTTGCACATACAGCGACTCAACAGGTCGTAGTTTAACCTGAGAAAATTTCTTTGGATATCTGTATCCATATTTCTCAATGTGCTGTCCACATGAGTTGTGAAATCATCTATTGCATCAGGGGGTTTCTACAGCAGCCGTTCTACATTTTGAAAAAAATTGTCCTCACATTCAGCAAGGTTCTCCTTTCTCTCCTGTTTTTTTTTTTTTTTGCGGTTGTTGTTAAGAAGATGAGGGTCCAGGTGGAAGTGGAGTTTCCACTTGTGTGGTATTCTCCGGCTCACTGTCACCACCGAGCAGACTGAGGTCCGGTGTGGCTGCTAAATCAGGGTCTTGGGTGGGAGTCTATATAGGAAAAAAAATATATATATTATAGTCATGTTTTAACCCCTTTATTACTATTTTTACAGTTTCCTAACATCATGGCGGAGTGGACCAGCATCGCGGAAGATTTTGAACAATGTTGGAATTTCCCTAACTGCGGAGGAGCCATTGATGGGAAGCACATCTGCATCAACCCACCTGCCAACACAGGATCATATTACTACAACTACAAAGGATTATTCAGCATCGTTTTTATGGCAGTGGTGAATGCCAACTACGAATTTCTGTTTGTGGATGTCGGCAAGAATGGCCGTGCTTCGGATGGTGGGTCCTTCAAAAAGACGGCTTTCTACCAGAGACTCGCCACCAAAACCCTCAACTTGCCCTCACTGGACCAGACAAAGCACGGCCTAAATTACGTTTTCGTCACAGACGAGGCTTTTGCATTACATGAACATGTGATGAAGCCATTTGCACAGAGGGGTTTGACCAGAGAGAAGAGGATCTACAACTACCGTCTATCCCGGGCACGGCGAATTGTGTAAAATGCGTTTGGAATAATGAGCAACCGCTTCCGCATTTTCCACACCACCATCAATCTACATGTGTTGAAGATAGACTGGGTCGTGATGGCATGCTGTGTGCTGCACAACTTTCTGCAAAGAAAATCTACTCAACGAAGACCAGTCCCAGCTAGACCATAAGATGTAGGACCCCCTGGAGGACATTGAACATTTGACATATGTGTCTGCCCCACCAATTACAACAACATCCACCGCACATGCCAAAGAACTGAGGGAGGAGTACATGACCTATTTTAATGGACCAGGTGCTGTACCATGGTAGGAGGACTGTCTGTGAACTACTGACTAAATTGGACATTTGAGATTTAACAACAAAAACATTAAGGATTTTGGTTTAAACTGTGTCACTACTTACCAAGACTTCAGCAACCTCCTCTTCTCCCTCACGCTCAGCCATCAAGATGATAGATTCCCTTTGAGGCTCTTGATCACTGATGAATGACATCATATGGTTGTATCACATCGCAGGAATATATATTTCATCTGTGCCCGCTCCTGATTTTTTGGAGTCATCCACCTTCTTTTTTTCTTCGATGTACACTGTCCTGAGATTTTGAATCTTTTGCCGTACAGTTTTCAGGTCTGCATCAGTAATGTACTTTTTCGTATACTCCAGAAGTACCTCTAGTGCGGCCAACTTGTGCGACTTGTTGTGGTACTTCAGAGAACTGATCTTCCACAGGCACTCTTTCAAGTGCAGGATTTCAATGAATCCTGTAACGAATTCACGGTCACTATCCATGGACATTATCTATGAAGAATATTTTCTTTTTTACAGGTTTTAAAAATGTAATGTTGTTATAGTTAACATTTTGAATGTTTTAATATTTTCTTTTTTACAGGTTTTTAAAGGTTTGTTATGGTATTGTAATCGTGTTTTCTTTTACAGGAATGTCATGTGTTAATTTCTTGGTAATATAATATTTTTCTTTGTCTTCCACCTTTGGTCATGGTCTTCCACCTTTGGCATCCAGGGTTGTAGAACTACAGATCCCAGGATGCCCTAAAAACAGTTTTAACATGTTGTTATTTCCCAAGGGTGGGTGACAGGTCTTCCTGGGATCTGTAGTTCCACAACAGCTGTAGACCAAAAGGTAGAAGACCCCAGCTTTAAATAATGTGTGTTTTTAAATGTAATGTATGGTGATTATTTTGTTAAATACATGTTTATTTATTTATTTTTATTTTATCTTTATTGAATTGATTTTTAAACATGTTTATTATTAATATAATATACATATTAATATAATATGTTATTTCAATATGAATAATCTTCCTGGAATGTATTTGTTTATCTGGATTAAATATTTTTGTCTATTAATTAAAAAAAAAATTGATTGGTTTTCTAATTAATTATTAGGTGGCCCCATGACGTGGTTAGGTAGGGGGCACACATTGGTGGGCAGTGGGAGCTTAATGCATGACCCAGCCACCGCCCGCCTTAATACGGCGGGCGGTGGCTGGGTCATGCATTTATTACCTGGGGGCACACATTGGTGGGCAGTGGGAGCTTAAATGCATGACCCAGCCACCGCCCGCCTCAATATGGCGGGCGGTGGCTGGGTCATGCATTTATTACCTGGGGGCACACATTGGTGGGCAGTGGGGGAGCACATATTGGTGGTCAGTGTGGTTGCATTTAAACTGTACAAATATTTCCAACAAAACAAGACTTCCAGTGTGCAGGCTCCCAAAGTGCATCTATCATCCTCCATACACGATGCTGCACAAGATGGCGATGGGGCATGCACAGGAAGCTGTCAATCAAATTACGCATTGTGCGATGAATCATGCGATTCGTTGTGAGGGAAAAACCCCTCACGATCGGCTCCCATCGTGTTCCAGGTTGGCTAATCTGCCCTACAGTACGGCAGATCAGAGGATGCGAGGAACGACGAGCGGGGACATGCATCGGCATCGTGCTCGTGAGTATTAACTCACGATTTGTACTTTTATTACCTGATTCGTCGTCACGATTCGTCAAAATCAGCCAAATTGGATGAAAAGTCGGTATGTGTGTGGGCATCTTAACTCTGCTCATGGTGATATAACTTTTTCTGTACTACATGAGGCCACAGAGATCACCAAATGAGGAGCAGAGAAAGCAGCAGCAATAAAATAGGCAATATAGGCGCTCATATGAATAGATTAAAAAATCTTTAAGATGTAACTATAATATAATAGCTGCAATTGAGCTGAGTGCCTTGTGATAGCTCCCAAACACCGTACTATTTAAGTGTAGAGAGAAAATTATACCAATAAATTTGCCTTAATTGCGCTAATAAAAATGAGCCACAGGAGATCTGTTCCTATTGGTACGGGCCGTGTAGAGGATACTTTGTGCCGCGTCACACATATCATTTGGATGAGTATTTACAGACTGTTCAATAATACAATAATACAAGGATCAGACTGTGATATCTGACCTATTAGTGGTCTCTATATGTGTATATATATATATATATATATATATCTTTTATCATTGTGGATACTTTTTCTTATTACTGGATCCAGGATTTCATACAAGTGTTTTTTATTATTTTTATTTTTGCATGGAGTTTTGACTGTATGTGTAGTATTGTTGTTTCTGTGCATTTTATATGTCTGGTGTAACAATATATATTTTATATGAAAAGTTAGAGGATTACTTATCACATATAAAATATTGTGATTTTCCATAATTAGATCTCCAGTGTCTCATTTTTATTAGCGCAATTGAGGCAAATTTTATTGGTATAGCAGTAGCAATGACAGCTGAGCTCAATGGGTCCATCAACAGTACTGAGATGGTATCAGTAGAGGCCCCAAACCGCCCTGTTCTTGGTGTAATTACCCCTCAGCACTAAGATGTCATTTCCCACTGATTTCCCTGATGTGTATCTGTGTGATATCAGTGGAAGATGATGATGTGGGGTATAGGGCAGAGAGCTGATGTGAAGCACAGCCATCACCAACTGCCGCTCGCATGCCATATTTACATGTGCCCACTGTATGGCCAGGTATAAAACCCCAGCGCACAGCAGTATCAGTGGCACTCTTGAGCGGAAGCAGTTGCTGATGCATGAGACAGGCCTCACAGCAGAGAACTGCAGACTAGTGTACGCTACCAGCGCCTCACCACTTACTGGAGTTCAGCGCACAATCACATCTGTGCTTTGTCTTTCTGTTTGTTGTGTATTGTTAGTTTGTGCACCTACTGTACCTTTCATCTTATTTGGCACTTTATCAGCAGCTACAATGAGCCAGCGGGAGTTAGCTCAGCTTATTGGAAACGAAGGTAAGTAAAATGTTCAATAAATTAAATCTTACACCAGTTTCTCATTCTTTAGCAGTTGTCCTGGTTAGAGTTATGATAGTGGTCTTTCGGGCAGTGGGCCTGATTCAGAACCGGACGCTAAGCCGCGATCGCTCGCAATGGGTGATTGTCGATCGTTTGCGCATACATATGCGTCGCCGTGCGCGTGCTCGAGCCAGTCACTGCAATCAGGAATCGTGCGCTCGTAGTACACAGGCTGAGCGCTACTTTGAGTGACAGATAGCACATTTTGTGGGTGGTAATAGGGGAATGTCCTGGAAACTGGGGGAGTGGATGTGTGAACGCTGGCGTTTCTGAGCGTCAAAATGCTGTTCTTTGGCCGTGCATAATTAGCATGGCAGTGTCATTGTACACGTCACCTGCTTGTGGCAGGGTAGGGTCTACCTCAAGAGCTGCGTGCAGCTCCGATGGTCTCGATGTTACTGATTAATCATACACTTCCTGGAGATGACGTGTGCGGCAAAGGAAAAGGAGGTGTCTTTAGACTGGTGTGCGTTCGCTCTGCCTTTGCTCTCTAAGACATAGAGGGCGTCCCTAAGCCTGGCCGTGCGATCGCAGAATGTGCTTAGGCCAGTAATAGCAACAAGACTGATGGCTGTCTGTAATTGTCAGGGCCGGATTTCAGGGGGCCATGTGCCCCCTGGGACCTGCCGGGCCCTAGGCTGACGCCTAGGTTGCCTAGCGGTAAATCCGGCCCTGGCCCAGCCCAAACTCATGGACCTAGAAACATGACGATCATGGAGTACAGTGTATGCCTTACATAATGTAAGTACCCACTAAGAAGGAATTTTTAGAAATTTGACTTCTAAAGGGCTAAAATGTTCCCTCCCCCTGTGCAATGTCCTGACTGACTGCAGCACAGTACAATATTCAAACACCAACTGTCATCTCAAGTGCTGTCAAACATCACTGGCAGTTGGTGTGGCTCCTCTATTTGAATAGTGAGGAAAGGGAATGTGTTGCTACAGAGGTGAGAGAGGAAAATGTGTTATGCACAGATAAGGGAGGGGAATGTGTTACTACACAGGTATGAGAGGGAAATGTGTTACTACACAGGTATGGGAGGAGAATGTGTTACTACACAGTTGAGGGAGGGAATTTGTTACTACATGGGTGAGTGAGGGTAATGTGTTACTCAGGTATGTGGGAGGGATTGTATTTCTACACAGGTGAGGGAGAGAAATGTCAAATCTGTTACAACACGAGTGAGGGAGGGAAATGTATTACTACAGAGTGGAATAAGTTAGTACACAGATGAGGGAGGGTAATGTCTTACTATAGCAGTGAGGGAGGGGATGCATTACTAAAGAGATGTAGGATTAATGTGTTATTGGAGTGGTGAGATGGAAATGGAAACAGTAAATATCTAAGGTATACCCATGTGAAACCGGGTACATCAGCTAGTCTACAATATATGAAATGTCTTTTCAGATGGAGCAAACCAGAGCATGGCTGGAACATGGCTGAGGTCAGGATGCCTCAGACCAACAGCTGGAAGAAGATCAGCAAGAAGAGTGAGAAATGGAGCATCCTCTGGAAGAGCTGGGAACCAGCCAACTGCCAGCCAATATCAACAGGTTGCGCAGAATGTAGAACGTCTCATTCTGGACACCATTCTGAGGCTCATTCTGCGTCGTCTCCCCACATTCAGCAGACACCTTGTTGGAGGAAATGAAGTAGAGATCTGCGCCATCTGCATCTCCATGAATTGAAGCTGGAATGGAAATGGCCATATCATCCTGCCAGCATACATTCCATGTCCCTTGCCTGACACACTGGCTGCAGATTAACGTTTGCCCCCTGTGCCGCAGGCAATGCTACGACCTGGAGGTTTTCTCACACCTTATCTGAGGGACACCAACCAGAAGAAGTCTTCAAACTTCAAAAGTCTGTAGAATTTACAGTTTTTTCTTTCTTTTTTGCTGTTTATCCTACTCTATCTCTGAAGCTGTCTTTTCCTCTATCAGCATCCTCAATCCATTATTAAGTCCTGGGCATGCTGCAGCCTCTGCAGCTGTGGCAAGGCCGGAATGGACTATTGGAGGGAGTGAGGCAGCGCAAGCACAGCATGGGCAGCTGTGACACTGGCCGGTTCTCCTGGTCCTGTTGCAGCTGTAAATCCCTTAGTGGCATTGGCTGGAGTTTTGATGCCACTGCTCTCTGTTTTGCCCAGCAAGGTGGCATTGAGTATGTCTCTTCAAGTGTGTACGAATAGTGTTTAATCAATTGCAAGTTTGGCTAGCGCCACTAGCTGGTAGTGTGTTATCTGCTCTGGGCATCTAAGGTCAATCTGTATCTGCTGCTAATGGAATCAGCAAAGTGTGCGATTGCACCGGCATGGAATACCAATTGTTGGGAGGGGGTGGCTGCAGTTAGGGGCCTGTTCAGTGCTTTGTTGCCATTTTACACAGGGCTGTGAGGGCTTGCTGCAGGTTGGCTCTGGCAGCATCTCTGTAATGGGGGCAGCAATTTCTATGCATTAACATAACCTGCAGTCCCCAGTGCATAGTGCTGCTGAGGGTCCTGCTAACCCTCTCAGTGCTACAACAGCAGGGTCAGTTCATCCTGCAAGAATGATGGCCATGATGTCGTCCATCGCCGCTATGTTTGCAATGTTTGTTGCTGCATTTGCTCAGCCACTCAGCAGTGGTTCAGCTGCCAGTCCTCATAGTGCATCTGTGACAACACATGTGCTGGAGCAGTTTATGGCAGCGATGCGTGCGTTCGGTTCCTTAGTGTTACAGTTTGGCGCAGGGGCTGCCCTTACTTCATCAGCTACAGTACTAGCTCAGCGCTGCTGTCCTCTGTGCCCTTGCCTGTGGCTGGGGTGGTAGCCCCAGGTGCTGTGTTACCCTCTTATTGAGATGGTGATGGGAGTGACGATCATGAGGATATTGCCATTAATGCGAGGCTGAGCTCCGGGATAGTTTGTCAAAGCGTCTCTGCTTGCATAGAAAGGGTGCACATGCGTTTCCCTCTGGGCAGTCCCACGGAGTCCATTGCGATAATACTGCTGTGTTGCGTGGCCTGCATTCCTGTGTTAAGCATAAAATTACTAAAGGCATTTATATGGACATTTATGTCCTTACTGAGAAGGCCAAGAAAGAGTTTAAGGTTGCGAAGGGGAAAGGGGGCGTTGGGCTTGACAATTTCAAATCCTAAAGCAATTGGGTTGTGGGATTTTGTGTTTTCGTTTAATGTTATTTAAAGACCCATCCAGAAGAACACATGAACAGTATCAGATATCTGCAGCTGATTAATAGCTTGCAGCGCAGCTCATGGGGGCAGTCCTGGCGTGCTTATGAGAAGGAGTTTTGTCATAAGCAGGATGTTGCTGGAAGTCATGCAGACACCACATCAAGGGGCCGAATCTCTTCCTAGCCATCGATTAGGGGTCTGGGTCGTCTCACAGCCCAGACTCAAAATAAAAGCAAATGTTTTGTTTTTAATAATTCTACCTGTATGCCGGGTCAGCAGTGTCGTTTTCATCACCCCATCTCCAACTGCTCTAGGCTGGCAGGGCAACAGGCGACCAAACCAGCCAGGAGCAATGGCTCTAAGTACAGCATCGTCCCTGGTGCATTTGGGCACCATGGCAAAATGGTTAGGATGGTACCCCAAATGCAGCAGATGCGCAGTTCTTGTTTTTGGGTTTTCCCTTTCAGATACCCATTAGGGGTGCTGTACACGTTGGCTTACATAGAATCCTATATTCTGTGTGAGAATTGCCTGATATCCTTAGGACTAAGGTGCAGAAGGAGGTGAACCTTGGGCTTATGGCAGGGCCTTTTGGACAGCCACCCTTGGGTACACTCGACCTTACTGTTGATCGTTGGTTATTGCTGTTATGTTTTTTCATTAGATCAGTATGCTGCTTTTGTTGTCTATTATCTTGTTTTTCCCTTGTCTACCCTACTTGGAGATTAGCTACTCGCCGCTTTTGGGAGCGGGGGTCTTGAGGGATTTGGATTTTTTTGCCTGAACTGATGGACTTAGGCCCTCATTCAGAGGCGGTCGGAGGATGCAAGCGGTCGCTCAGAAACTGGGCGGCCGCTTGCATCCTGACCGTCCGCCTCTGTTTCGGTCGTTAGGCTGTGGGTTAAATAATACCACGTAAAGTAAATGGAAATAACTATAATTTCTACTTCAGGGTCCATAGGGGGTCCACAGGGTTGACCTTGGGTATAGCTGGATCTGGATCCACGGGCACCATGCAGTTAAAGCTTTCACTGCTCCCAGGATGCACTTGGGTCCGTCCTCCTCTATACCCCGCCCCCGAGCCACAGGCACCTCAGTTTTAGTTGGTGCCCGGCCGGAGTCGGGTCACCCTGTTGCAGTGGGGCTGTTTTTAGCAGCCCCTAAGCTTTATTTTTGAAGATAGAAGATTTTATTATTTTATTTTTTACTCTTCAGAGCGGCAGCATCAGACTGTCCAGCTGGACGTCCACGCTGCCGCTCCAACAACCCCGCTGGTGCTGCGACGCCAGTACTGATCTGGGGATCACAGCGGGACCCCGGAGTCAGTACTAGCGTGGCTCCGGGACCTCCCACTGACTGCTGCCGGGCTCACGGGGATTCAGGTAACCCGCATGTAGTGCTGTCAGCGCTGCACGCGGGGGAAATGCAGTCTCTAGCCGCCGGTCTCTGGGGACAGACCGGCGGCGCTAGTAGCGGCGGCGGGCTCCTCCCTCTGCAGGCATACCCCGCGCGTCCGCTGGACCACCAGGGAATAATGGCTGGAGGGGAACCAGCGTCCCTGGGGTTAATTACTAGCCAGGGGAGGCAGCCTTCCGTGGTTTAGCGGCTCCTCCATTCAGCTCAGCGCGCCTTCTCTCACGTGTGCTGGCGTCGCTGAGCTGTTCTTCATGCGGCCACTCCTCCTCAGAGCTCTCCGGCGGCCATCTTCAAGGCTGTAACGCAGACTCCCAGGCGGTGCATGGACCGGTCCCCCTGGGTACCTCTCCTCTGCAAAGGGACAGTGTACGCAGCGCTATAGCCCTCCCAGACACTGAATCTGGGAGGTTGATTGTAGCGGAAGGTGCGGTGAGTCAAATCCTTATTGCATTGTATGTGACTTTTGCTAGTGCTGCTGTCTGTGACTTATTTCTAACTTACTGTCAGCTTGTACCTATCCCTTTCCTTTTCCATACGGCCCGACAGGTGTGTGGGGGAAGGGCTTTTTTCTGTGGACCTCGCTTGTATAAATCAAGTATTTGCGAGGTCGGTCACATACAGTTGTGTGCTGCACAGTTCCATATTGTGGGCTGTTTGTGTTGCATGCTGTGAGTGCGGAGGTGTTTTCACCATATTCCCTCTGGTGATACGTTTTCATTGAGCATTTCTGTATCATTATTATATTATAGTAAATCTAGAAACAAGATTTTAATTATAATTGTATTTATATAGCGCTGATGAATAGGAGACCATGTGAACACATGACTCGCAGCTGAATACAATACTGTGCTATTTATGAGAGTGTCTCCAGACCTTTTCAATTAACAATTATGAGAGCAGGTATTTATATCAAGAATATCTGGAGACAACACTCTCTCACATTGCCTCTGACGAAGCTGTGATACACAGAGAAACGCGTTAGTCTCCTGCTGAAGGGTGACTGATCCAAAGCTATACGCTAAACACCTGCACCTTTTGAAACTGAGCATCTTTTATACACGGGACATCATGCTGATTTTCTAACTGTGACCGGTAATAGTGGCTATTACACATACAGAGCTTTTGGGACCATTACCATCATAGGAAGAGCCTGTCTTTGATGCAGTACACTTAGCCGCATAACATCAGACTTTCTTTCCGGGCGGGTGCTTGTAGACTGCAGCTGCCGAACTTCACCCTGCCCGGCTTGGTCACACAGCGAGTCACTACATTTGAGTTATGTGAACTCATTGCCGCTGCTACGGATGTCCTATATCCCATAATATGTGACAAGTCTGTGCCGGGAGAAACAATCACCGCCGGCTGCACTGGGACCTGAGCCTTTCAACTACCAGCTCCACCCGATAACTACACCTGGGACAATACAGGTATTTATCCCAGGTGACTGTCCCCCCACCTGGATGTGAGACACCTACCCTCATTTAAAGGGCTGATACGGGGCTGTACAGTGGCTATCTTTTATCCCATATTGCTTTCCATTTACCGGGACATTGCCTTGAGCACATTTCTTCTCTCACTCAGTAACTAATTTTGCTACCAACAAAAGGAGATATTATTGCCTTTGGAATTGTTCCGATACAAATTCTAAACATAAGAATATTAGAAACTGAATATATGCAAGTGTTTTTTTTTCATCTTTTTTCATCGTTTCACCCTTCAGTGAATTATTTTATGTATAGGCTGTGATTTTTAAAGTATATGTGGGGAATCAATTCTCCTATTTTTAGTTTTCTTGATATTGTATATATTTTATATTCATTATTTGACTTATGTATGAATAAATATCTTTTTCCCTATTAATTGAATGCTACAAGCGCTGCTTATTTCTTTGAGATCCATTTCTGTATCATGTCTGATGAGGAGACTGAGCACTCCGGAGCTCCTGTGCTGTTTTCCTGCAGACGCTGTGCTGCTGGAGTTGATAGGGGGGATCTATCTCAGGATGGTCTGTGCGGGCGGTGCCAGCTGGTGCCTGGCCCCTCTGTGCCCCCTATTTCACAGGATCCTCCTTGGGCGATGTTTTCCCAGGTGTTGGCATCTATTGTGGACCGTTTAGCGGTGCCGGCTGCGGTGCCTGTTAGGGCGTTGCCCCAGCCTAACATCCCCCATTCCCCGGGTATTCCGCATTTATTGCAGTCTCCCCCCGGGTCTCAAACTGTGGGTCCTTATGCGGGGGTGCCTGTGTATGTCCAGTCCCCCCCTGTGACTCAGCAGTCGATGGTGCCTTTTCAGGGTTATCCTCATGCAGCGCCTCCACCTTGGGTGGATGTACTCTCCAGCTCTGTGCAGAGTCTGGCGGCCTCATCCTCTGTTTTTCAGTCTATGTTGCAGAGTGATTTGCCCCCTAAGGTGCCCAAGCGTCAGGTTGTGAGTTCTCTAACAGTGCAGCTGTCGGACTCGGATGTGTCTTCGGATGATGGAGAAGTTCATGAAGACACTGACTCTGACGCCGCGGCCCAGGAGATGGAGACTAAATCTTCCATTAATGTGCCGGCATTGGTTAGGGCGGTGCGCGCTATCCTTCATATAGAGGATGATGCACCGGCCCCTAAATCTAAGTACCCTAACTTTAAAAAAGCTAAGGTTACGTCGAGTGTCTTTCCCTTGTCTGACCAGTTGACGGATCATATGGTGGGGGCCTGGCAGTTGCCCAGTAAGAGATTCCAACCACAAAAGAGGTTGGCATCGAATTATCCTTTTCCTGAAGTGCATTGCAGGAAGTGGGAAACTCCACCGGCTGTGGATTCCCACGTCACCCGCTTGATTAAGAGCGCTACGCTCCCATTACCGTCTATTTCCTCTTTGAAGGATCCCACAGACAGGAAGGTCGAGATATGTTTGAAATCCATTTACTCCCTTTCAGGGGCGGTGGCGCGCCCGTCCATGGCCATCTCATGGGTGGCTAAGGCCATTGAGAGCTGGGCTAACACTTTGGAGGATACTTTTCCAGAGGATGCTCCGGAGATCCAGAGAGCGTTAATTGGACAAATGAGGGATGCCGCTTCCTATGTAGGGGAAGCTTCGTTGGATGCTAGTCTGCTGACCTCTAGGGTGTCGGCTGCAGCTGTGTCTGCTCATCGGTCCTGTGGCTGAGGTCTTGGCGAGCAGATGCGGACTCTAAAAGGGGTCTGGAGGCATTGCCTTTTAATGGTGAATTGCTATTTGGTCCGGACTTGGACAAAATAGTGGATACCTTGGCTAAATCCAAGTCGGCCTTCCTTCCTTCGGGTTCAGTGCCGGCTAAGGTTCGGAGCTCTGCCTTTCGGTCCTTTCTGGTTCAGGGTAAGGCCAAGGGTCAGTCCTTCCCGAGACATTCGGCGACCAAGGCTGCACCCAAGCCCAAGAAGCAGGCATGGAGTGCTCGGCGCACTTCTTCCAAACAGGAGGATATACCTGCTGCCTGATGGGTCGGGCCTCTCTCTGGGGGACCCCAGAGTGGGAGGCCGACTTCTCCAATTCGCCAAGTGTTGGCACAATACCACCACGGATGCCTGGGTTCGAGAAGTAGTCTCTCAGGGGTACGACCTGTCTTTTCGGTTCAGGCCGCCCCGCCAGTTTTTCTGTACGAGTCCTTCTCTGGACAAGACCAAAGCTGTCCAGATTCAGGTAGCTATAGAATCCTTGCTACAAGCAGGGGTCATTGTTCCCGTTCCGCAGCCTCAGCGCGGAATTCTACTCTGTTTCTGGTGCAGAAACCCAATGGTTCTCATCGCCCTATCCTGAATTTGAAGTCTCTGAACAAATACCTCAGAGTTCCCAGGTTCAGGATGGAAACGTTACGTTCCATAATTCTGGTGATGGAACCCAGGGATTACATGGTCTCCCTCGATATCCAGGACACCTATTTCCATGTGCCCATAGCCACGGCTACGAGGGTGTTCACCAAGGTGATGGCAGTTATGGCTGCCCACCTTCGGGGTCAGGGTATACGGCTGTTGCCATACCTGGACGATCTTCTGCTGCTGGCAAGCTCCCCGGAGGTGCTTCTTCGACATCTCCACCTGACCATTGCTTGTCTTCAAGCACACGGGTGGTTGATAAATTGGAAGATGTCCTCTCTGATCCCATCACAACGGATGGTCCATCTGGGAGCACTTCTGGATTCTGGTCAACAAAGGATTTTCTTGACTCCGGAAAAGGTGTCCTCCCTACAACTGAGGATATACAGTTGCCTGAGCAGTGGCAAAGTGTCAGTCCATTCAGCAATGAGAGTCCTGGGGTCCATGGTGTCGGCATTCGACATGGTGGAATTTGCCCAGTTCCATTCCAGGCCCCTGCAGGGGCAGATTCTATCGGAGTGGAACGGGTTACCTCACCGGATCCGATCCCAGATGCTGGTTTTGTCCCCGGAAGTGCGCCGGTCTCTGGCGTGGTGGCTTCAGTCAGCTCATCTCGTCCAGGATCGCCCCTTTTGGATCCCGGACTGGGTTCTGCTTACGACAGATGCCAGTCTCCGGGGTTGGGGGGCAGTGACCGGCTTGTTGTCTCTTCAGGGCCGTGGGTCGGCGGAGGAAGCTGCCCTTCCCATAAACGTTCTTGAGCTGCGGGCGGTGTACCATGCTCTACTGTCGTCAGGCACCGTTCTTCACAAAAGAGCAGTTCAGGTGCAATCGGACAACGCTACTACGGTAGCGTACATAAATCACCAGGGAGGGACTCGCAGTCGAGCTGCGATGTCAGAGGTGTCTCCGATCCTGGCTTGGGCGGGGTGCCACCATCCGGCAATCTCGGCAGTCTTCATCCCGGGAGTCCTCAACTGGGAGGCAGACTTCCTCAGCCGTCACGACGTGCATCCCGGGGAATGTTCACCCAGAGGTGTTTCAACTTCTCATGGACAAATGGGGACTGCCGGAGTTGGACCTGATGGCGTCCCATCACAACTGCAAGTTGCCCGTGTACGGCTCAAGGACAAGAGATGCAGGCGCAAGCCTAGTGGACGCACTGTCGGTGAAATGGATGTTTCACCTAGCGTACCTGTTCCCTCCGATCTCCCTGCTACCTCGGGTACTCAGAAAAATCAAACAGGATGGGGGCACATTTCTGCTGGTGGCTCCAGCGTGGCCCAGACGTCCTTGGTACTCCGATCTCAGAAGCTTGTCTGTAGATGCTCTGTTCCTTCTGCCTCAGCGTCGGGACCTGCTGTCTCAGGGGCCCTGCCTTTACCCGCATCTGGGTCGGCTGTCTTTGACGTCGTGGCTCTTGAGACAGCCGTCTTAAGGTCCCGGGGTTTTTTCAACCTCTGTCATTGGTACCATGCTGAGGGCGCGCAAGCCTACCTCTGCACGGATTTACCACAGAGTGTGGCACACTTACTTTCAGTGGTGTGAGTCCAGAAACTTTGATCCTCAGGTGTTCAGGGTTTCTAGGATTTTGGCATTTCTACAGTCAGGTCTTGACCTGGGCTTACGTCTTGCTTCCCTGAAGGTTCACGTATCGGCTCTGTCTGTTTGGTGCCAACGACGGATTGCTACCCTACCTGATGTTCACACCTTTTCCAGGGTGTGCTTAGGATTCAACCTCCCTTTGTGCCTCCAGTGGCTCCATGGGACTTGGCGGTGGTTCTTCGGGTCCTGCAGGGACCTCCCTTTGAGCCTCTTGAGTCCGTTGACCTCAAGTGGTTAACACTGAAAACTGTGTTTCTCCTGGCAATTGCTTCAGCCAGGAGGGTATCCGAGTTGGGGGCACTGTCATGTATGCCCCCCTTCCTAATTTTTCACCAGGACAGGGCCGTGCTTCGTACTCGTCCTGAGTTTTTGCCTGAAGTAGTCTCTAAGTTCCACATCAATCAGGAACTTGTGGTACCAGCTTTTCAATCTCCTGATCTTACAGCTGGTGAGGCTTCATTGGACGTTGTCCGTGCTCTTAGAGTTTATGTTGATCGGACTGCTTCTGTAAGAAAGTCCAATTCCTTGTTTGTCCTCTTTGGTTTTCATAAGAGGGGTTGGCCTGCCAACAAACAAACGTTAGCCCGTTGCCTTTGTTCTGTTATTAGGGAGGCTTATATACAGGAACGTTTACCTGTTCCAGCCTCTGTTAAGGCTCATTCCACTCGGTCTGTGGGTCCTTCTTGGGCTGCTAGACGTGGTGCCTCTGCTGTTCAGCTATGTAAGGTGGCCACTTGGTCTTCAATTCAGACATTTTTGAGGTTTTATGTGTTTGACACCTTTGCCTCTCAGGATGCATCCTTTGGGCGCAGGATTCTCCTTTCTGCACAGGAGCGTCCCCGCCCTTAGTTGAACTGCTTTGGGACATCCCCAAGGTCAACCCTGTGGACCCCCTATGGACCCTGAAGTAGAAAACAAGAGATATGGTAAGAACTTACCTTTGTTATCTCTGTTTCTACGAAGTCCATAGGGTCCACAGGGCGCCCGCCCTGATGCACCTGGCTTCAAATGGGCTGTGTGACTGGTCACCGGTTTTCCGTCTCCCATTTCTGTGAGTATGGTTTCTTGTGTGTTCCAGTCTTCCTTCTCTCTGTTTAGTCTCCTCCTCCGGCCTTGGCTGCTTACCAACTGAGGTGCCTGTGGCTCGGGGGCGGGGTATAGAGGAGGACGGACCCAAGTGCATCCTGGGAGCAGTGAAAGCTTTAACTGCGTGGTACCCGTGGATCCAGATCCAGCTATACCCAAGGTCAACCCTGTGGACCCTATGGACTTCGTAGAAACAGAGATAACAAAGGTAACTTCTCTTGTTATTCTGCTCAGGAAACATATGGAAGGGACTTTACAGGACAGTAACAGAACTGGTTACACAAAGAGACCAGATATATTACATTTGGAAGGGGAGTCCATGGATAATGCTAGTGACTGATTGTACACAAATAAGTGTAAACTCACTAACAGTGTATTAAACCTTCAGTCATATGAGGGGTGTCCTGTGCATATACCATAAAATTAATTATCACATTAAAATATAAACAATGCTATAAATAAAGACTCAGAGACATGGATTTGGCAGAATAAAATTAGTTAGCTATTTATTTACTATATATTAAGAATATTCAAATACGTTTAAATAAAAAAAAATGGTGGCAAAAAAAGGACGGCCATAATCAGTCCACTCCAACAATGCACTACACACCTAACATCAACAACTACCAACGATAAGTATCCACTCAACCCTCTAACATGACAACCTGCCTGGTAGGGTGACAACGCAGCCCCTGTCTGTGTGGCCCAAAACCATAACAACTAAAGCAAATTTGCACTCGAACCAGTGACTTGCCGTTCGTTCACGCCAAAATGAAGGTCTCCCCACAGAACTATTGCACAGCCACCATACCACCACTAAAGCACAGAAACCATAACCTGAATCAGAACCTCCACAATAAGCAAAATTCCCTCCTCAGACAGATGGACTCCAACCACACTACCACCGTTGGCCAATACCTTCTTCCTGGCTTCATTAATTGCCTTGTAATCATGGCCCCCATGCCAGATAAGTATCAGTACAATAAATAACCAAATGATTGAACAAGAGGGCAAGCTGATGAAAAGATAGAAGATTATGTTCATTAAGTCCTTTAGGAGAAACTGTATCAAGATGACTGTTCCAACGACTTTCTCTTTGGTGTAATTTTCTAATACGATCTCCTCCATGTGCTGGAGGTGGTTCCCAGTCAATGATCCTACATTTTAAGGCTGATACCTGATGAACTTTCTCAGATAAATATTGGGCTACCAGCTTATCCGACATCTGGGACTGTAGTGCAGATCTGATAGAAGCCATATGATTGGCCATTCTCTCGAGTGGTTTGACCAAAGTAATATAAGTTTCAAATGCATATCAAAACATAGATAACATGGTCCAATAGGTAGTTCAACCAATATTTGATTTTAATCTGTTTCCCAGAATGCGCATGGGGAAAAGAAGAGCCTTCCAAAAGACTCCTGCAGGTAATGCAATTCAGGCAACTTACACATCCAGGTTTCTGTTGTAATAGTCAGTTGGTACTCATGGGTGGTTGAGGAGTCAACATTGGTCTGAGCAAGAGCTGTTTCAAACTCGGGCCTCTTCTGAACGCCATAATTGGTGGTGATGCTCTTTTAACTTTAGCGCACTATCAGAAGTAAGCAAAGGCCACTGATCATGTAGTGACCTCCTAGTCACTTTAGCCATACTGTTATAACCTGACGAGAAAATTGAGACTTTTCAGTACCTGAAACAGCCAATGGTAAGGAGGAGAAGATACCGTTGTTTATGTCATCCCTGGTGGATGGGCTGGCTGACTTAAATACAGGGGCCCGGCGTGGTGTGTCTTTTGCTGCTGTCCCGATGTGAGAAACACATTTGTGCTTTTGTGGATCATTCTGCTATATATATTCTGGAGTGCATGCCTTGAAAACGGCCTATGTTTAGATGAAACGTTACAAAAAATTGATATATACTTAAGCTCAAGACTTGTGAGTGCCCCTTATACAGTCAGGTGCATAAATATTGGGACATTGACAGAATTTTCATATTTTGGCCTCTATTCACCACCACAATGGCTTTGAAATGAAACAAACAAGCTGTGCTTTAACTGCAGACGTTCAGATTTAATTTGAGGATAATTACATCCAAATCAGGTGAACGGTGTAGGAATTACAACGGTTTCTATATGTGCCTCCCACTTTTTAAGGGGCCAAAAGTAATGGGACAAACTAAACAATTCTAAATCTAGCTTTCACTTTTTAATACTTTGTTGCAAATCCTTTGCAGGTAATTACAGCCTGAAGTCTGGAACGCATAGACATCACAGACGCTGGGTTTCATCCCTGGTGATGCTCTGCCAGGCCTCTACTGCAAATGTCTTCAGTTCCTGCTTGTTCTTGGGGCATTTTCCCTTCAGTTTTGTCTTCATCAAGTGAAATGCATAATCAATCGGATTCAGGTCAGGGGATTGACTTGGCCATTGCATAACATTCCACTTTTTAGCCTTATAAAACTCTTTGGTTGCTTTTGCAGTATGCTTCGGGTCATTGTCCATCTGCACTGTGAAGCGCCGCCCAATGAGTTCTGAAGCATTTGACTGAATATGAGCATATAATATTGCCCGAAACATTTCAGAATTCATTCTGCTGCTTTTGTCAGCAGTCACATCATCAATAAATACAAGGGAACCAGTTCCATTGGCAGCCATACATGCCCACGCCATGACACTACCACCACCATGCTTCACTGATGAGGTGGTATGTTTTGGATCATGAGCAGTTCCTTTCCTTCTCCATACTCTTCTTTTCCCATCACTCTAGTACAAGTTGATCTTTGTCTCATCTGTCCATAGGATGTTGTTCCAGAACTGTCATGGCTTTTTTAGATGTTGTTTTGCAAACTCTAATCTGGTCTTCCTGTTTTTGTGGCTCACCAATGGTTTACATCTTGTGGTGAACCCTCTATATTCACTCTTGTGAAGTATTCTCTTGATTGTTGACTTTGACACATATACACCTGCCTCCTGGAGAGTGTTCTTGATTTGGCCAACTGTTATGAAGGGGTTTTTCTTCAGCAGGGAAATAATTCTTCTGTCATCCACTACAGTTGTTTTCCATGGTCTTCCGGGTCTTTTGGTGTTGCTGAGCTCTCCGGTGCATTCTTTCTTTTTAAGAATGTTCCAAACAGTTGATTTGGCCACACCTAATGTTTTTGCTATCTCTCTGATGGGTTTGTTTTGATTTTTCAGCGTAATCATGGCTTGCTTCACTGATAGTGACAGTTCTTTGGATCTCATATTGAGAGTCGACAGCAACTGATTCCAAATGCAAATGTCACACCTAGAATCAACTCCAGACCTTTTATCTGCTTAATTGATAATTAAATAATGAGGGAATAGCCCACACCTGTCCATGAAATAGCTTTTGAGTTGATAGTCCCATTACTTTTGGCCCCTTAAAAAGTGGGAGGCACATATGGAAAGCATTGTAATTCCTACACCCAGGGGCTGGCTGGCAACTTTTAGCCTGGGGGGCAAATGCATGCGGGCGGCCCTGGCAGAGGAGTAGCGTGTAGCCAGGGTGCCCGAAGAACGTGCGTGCTACGGCGCCCCCCCCTCAAGTGTTCCAGGGTGGAGGCTGGCCATATGGGATTAATGTAAAGTAAAAATAAAGATTAGGGACAGCCCCGTCGTGGTGACCATATGCAGTGCCCCCCTGTGCCCCAGGAGAGGATCCCCTTATGCAGGCCTCCAGTAGTGCCCCCAGTAGTGATCCCCCCTATGCAGTGCCCCTTATACAGTGCCCCCAGTAGTGGTCCCCCCTGTGCAGTGACCCTTGTGCCCCCAGTAGTAAGCCCCTTATATAGTGCCCCCAGTAGTGGTACCCCCTATGCAGTGCTCCTTATATAGTGCCCCCAGTAGCAATCCACACCTCATGCAGTGCCCCCAATAGTGGCCCCAGTTGTAATCTCCCCCCTATGCAGTACCCCCAGTATTGCCCTTTTTATAGAGCCCCCAGCAGTGGTCCCTCGTTGCAGTGCCCCCAGTGGTAGTCCCCTCCACCCTATGCAGTGCCCCTAGTAGTTGTCCCCTCCCCTTGTAGTGCCCATAGTAGTAGTAGTCCCCACCTTGTAGTAGTAGTCCCCCCCTTGTATTGCCCCCAGAAGTAGTCCCCCCAGTTGTAGTCACCCCCTTGAAATGCCCCCAGTTATAATCCTCAGTAGTGGTCCCCCCTTGTAGTGCCCCCCCTGTAGTGCCCCCAGTAGTGATCTCCCCCTTGTAGTACCCCCAGTAGTGGTCTCCCTTTTGTAGTGCCCCCAGTAGTAGTCCCTCCCTCTTGTAGTGCCCCCAGTAGTGGTTCCCCCTTTGTAGTGCCCCCAGTAGTCCCCCCCCTTGTAGTGCCACCAGTAGTAGTAGTCCCCCCTTGTATTGCCCCCATTAGTAGTAGTCCCCCCCTTGCAGTGCCTCCAGTAGTAGACACACGTAGTAAAAAAAAACCAACAAGAACACACTTACCTGAATCCCCGCTTCCGCAGTCGCCATCCACTCCTCCGTCTGTCCTTCCCGGGCCGGGCCGCTCTGCATTATGGGAGAGACATCATATGACATCATGACGCCTCTCCCATTGCCCACTGCAGGAGCCGGAAGATGGAGCGGCTCCTGCAGTGGGCGCAGCAACAGCTTATGAGAGTCTGACAGACTCTCATTGGCTGCTGATCAAAACAAACACACAGCTGCCGGAGCCGGCGGCTGTGTGTTTGTCACTTGTGTAACGCTGACCAAACTCCGTCCGGTCAGCGCTACACACGCGGTGAACTGACACAGTGACACAGACTGCCCGCGGTCCGCGGCCCGCATGACGTTGTGGCCAGGGGGGCACATGGCACCCTGCCCCCCGGCCCAGCCCGCCACTGCCTACACCGTTCAGCTGATTTGGATGTAATTACCCTCAAATTAAATCTGAAAGTCTGCAGTTAAAGCACATCTTAATTATTTAATTTCAAAGCCATTGTGGTGGTGAATAGAGGCCAAAATATGAAAATTCTGTCAATGTCCCAATATTTATGCACCTGACTGTATCACCTTATGGTGGTTATTTATGTATGTGTATATATATATATATATATATAATTATTATTATCCTTTATTTATATGGTGCCACAAGTATTCCACAGCACCTTACCAAGTACATAAACAAATAATTTGACAACTGACTTACAGTACAAAATAGGACAAGGACATGGATAATGTACATTGATACATAAGTGACCATAACACCTAGATATGCAACAGAACATAAGCAACCAAGTGTTAGGTGCCCTGGTGGGGGGTAAGAAGTAGGTGAAAGTAAAGTAAGGAGAAGCACAAGAGGGTAGAGGCCCTGCTCGTAACAGCTTACATTCTAAAGGGGAGGGGCAGACAAACAGGTGTGACACAGATGGGGTAAACAGAGGAAGGAGCATGTTGCAGCAAGTTAGGATGGGAGCTGGAAGGCTTTGATGAAGTAGTGGGTCTTGAGAGCCCATTTGAAGGATTGTAAAGAGGAGGAGAGTCTGATAGGGAGAGGGAGAGAGTTCCAAAGGGCATGGGAGGAAGTAATCAGTTGGCATGAGAGGCGGCGTGCATTGGTTGAGCGAAGGGGGCGGCCAGGAGAGTGGAGGGAGAAGAGGTCAGAGATGTAAATGGGAGAGGAATGGGTGAGGGCTTTGTAAGCAAGTGTGAGAACCTTGAATTGGGTTCTAAAAGGGAAGGGGAGCCAGTGGAGGCCTTGTAGGAGAGTGGAGGCAGATGTAGAGCATTCGGAGAGGAAGATGAGTCGAGCAGCAGCATTGAGGACAGACTGGAGAGGAGAGAGATGGGAGTTGGGGAGGCCAGATAGAAGAAGGTTACAGTAGTCCAATCTGGATATGACCAGTGAGTGTATGAGGGTTTTGGTGGCATCCTAGGTGAGAAAGGGTCTAATCTTGGAAATATATTTGAGATGGAAACGACAGGACTGTGAGAGGCTCTGGATATGTGGTTTGTAGGAGAGGGAGGAGTCCAGGATAACTCCAAGACAGTGCACTTTGGGGCTAGAAGAGATAGCTGTGCCATCAATTGTTAAAGAAATAGTGGGAAGTGAGGTTATGTTGGAGGGTGGGAAGATGATCAGCTCAGTCTTAGACATATTAAGTTTAAGAAATCGCTGGGACATCCAGGAAGAAATAGCAGAGAGACAGTTGGAGATACGAGTGAGGAGAGAGCGGGAGAGGTCAGGGAAGGAAAGGTAGATCTGAGTATCATTAGCATAGAGATGATAATGGAGGTCAAAAGAGCTGATGAGTTCACCCAGAGAGGACGTATAGAGGGAAAATAGTAGAGGTCCAAGGACGGAACCTTGGGGAACACCTACTGTAAGAGGCTGTGGTGGGGAAGAGGAGTCATGAGAAGAGACAGAGAAGGACCGGTCTTAGAGGTAGGCCAACAGCCAGGAAAGAGCAGTGTCATGTAAACCAAGGGAGTGAAGGATTTGCAGCATGAGAGACTGGTCAACAGTGTCGAAGGCAGCAGAGAGGTCAAGGAGAATAAGCAGAGAGTAGTGGCCCTTGGATTTGGCAGCAAGGAAGTCATTGCTGACTTTTGTGAGGGCAGTTTCAGTGGAGTGGAGAGAACGGAAGCCAGACTAAAAAGGATCAAGGAGGGAGTGGGAGGAAAGAAAGGTGGTAAGGCGTTTGTAAACAACACGCTCAAGGAGCTTGGAGGCAAAAGGGAGGAGAGAGATGGGACGGTAGTTGGAGAGAGTGTTGGGATCTAAGGGTAGGTTTTTTAAGAATGTGGGAGACTATCTCATGTTTGAATGCAGAAGGGACAGTGCCAGATGAAAGGGAGAGAGTGAGGAGGTGGGCAAGATGGGAACAGGCACAAGGAAAGAGGTAGCGGAGGAGACGTGAAGGGATAGGGTCAAGGGGGGAGGTAGAAAGGGGGGAGGACCAGATGAGAGCCATGACTTCCTCTCCAGATACAGGGGAGAAGGATGTCAGAGTCGGTGAAATGGATGGAGATGGGTGATCAGGGAAAGAAGGAGGTGTAGAGCAGGAGTACTGGTGGGATGTGATGTCCTGACATATGGAATCGATTTTGGATGTAAAGTAGGTAGCAAAGTCAATGGCAGTGAGTGGGGAGGGGGTGGAAAAGAGGAGGGAGTTGAAGGTGGTGAAGAGATGCTGGGGATTTGAGGACTGGGAGGAAATGAGGAAATAGGACTGTTTAAAGAGGGAAAGGGCAACACTGTAGGATGAGAGCATACATTTGAAGTGGAGAAAATCTGCCTTAGAGCGTGATCTTCTCCACTGTCGCTCGGTGGTTCTTGAACACTTTTGCAGATATCTGGTGCATTTGGAATGCCAGGGTTGTAGTGTGGATCTGCGAGGGTGAGTAGTGATTGCCGGCACAACAGAGTCCAGAGCAGAAGTAAGGGAGGCATTATATAGGGAAGCAGCTTGTTCAGGGCAGGAGAGAGAGGATAGGGGAGAGAATCGAGTCAAACATTGAAGATAAAGAAATGGCATTGATAGCCTCAATGTTACGCTTAGTGATGGTGGTCTTTGGAGGTAGAGGAGAGGAGGGAGAGAGAGATAGGTTTAAAGAGAGAAGGTGATGATCAGAGAGGGGGGATGGGGAGTTGGAATAATTAGAAATATTACAGCGGTGAGTGAAGACTAGATCAAGTGAGTGCCCACTCACATGTGAGGGTGAGGAGGTCCATTTGGAAAGACCAAAGTAAAGATGTGAGGGTAAGGAGTTTGGAGGCAGAGGATTCTGTGGGGATATCAATTGGAATATTGAAGTCACCAAGGATAATGGAGGGGAGGCCAGATTAGAGAAAGTGAGGGAGCCAGGAAGCAAAGTTGTCAAGGAACTTAGAGGGAGGGCTAGGGGTACGGTAAATGATAGCTACTCGCAGGTGTACTGGTTGGAAGAGGCGTATAGCATGAACCTCAAATGTAGAGAATGTAAGGGATGGTTCAGAGGGTAGGAGTAGGTAGGAGTAACCTGGGGATAGAAGGACCCCCACACCACCACCATGGCGACGCCCGGGCTGAGGGGTGTGAGAGAAGGTGAGGCCCCCAGAAGAGAGAGCTGCAGGGGAAGTGGTGTCAGATGGTGAAAGCCAGGTTTCAGTAATGGCTAGGAGATGCAAGTCTTTGGAAATGAAAAGGTCATGGGTGGGAACCAGGTTATTACAGACTGATCTGGCATTCCAGAGGGCACAAGATAGAGGGACAGTGTTTATGGGAGAGATGTGAATGAGATTATCAGGGTTGCTGTGATGAGAAGGTGAGATTAATTTGGGTGACCGAGCTGAATGTAGTGGAGAGATTGTGCGGGCACCAGTGTTGTGAAGGTAACCTGGAGGTGGTGGGCAGGGAGGGAGTTTAATGAGATGTGGGTGGAGGTGGGGTGGTATGGCGTGGAGAGGAGGCTTGGAGGAAGGATTAGCGGTGGGGTAGTAGGACCCAGGTGGGGTAGAAGAGAACAAATTTGGAGTAATGGGAGAGGAGAGGGAGGAAGGTAGACAGAGGAGGGGAGATAAAGGAAGGAGGAGGTGGAGGAGATAAGGGGGAAATGATAAAGGTTGAAGAAGGGGGCAAAGTGGATCAGGTATACACTGAGTGGAGGAGGAATTGGATGAAAACATGGTCATGGTGTGGCTGGGTAGAGTTTGGGGAGGAAATCTAGATGTAGGAATAGAGTATGAATGTAAGAGAAAGTGCAGGAGAATTGCAGAGAAGCAAGTAAAAGTACAGTGGTAGAAGGTGTATCTGTGTAATGATAAAAGTTTATAATTGAGTGAAGGAAAAATTGAGATTTAGTGGGGAAGAAATGGAATATTAAAGTAAACTGTGTTAGAAGACAGATGACAGGCTTGGCAAATAAGTAAGGTAGAGATAAACTGAAATTGACAAAGATACAGTACATTATGCTGCAAAATATTGAAATAAGTGAAATCAGAGAGCCAGCCCAAATATTAGCAAGTAAAGTATTAAGTTCTTAGAGTGAGCTAACTATATATATATATATATATATATATTTATATAGTGCATCTGGAAAGTATTCACAATGCTTCACTCTTTCCACATTTTGTTATGTTACAGCCTTATTCCAAAATGGAATAAATTCATTTTGTCCTCAAAATTCTACACACAATACCCCATAATGACAATGTTTTTTGAGATTTTTGCAAATTTAATAAAAAAAAACACTAAGAAATCACATCAAAGAAAATAAGAAATAGAAACCTGGCGCTCCACTGTAGGGTACAGCTTAAAATGACATCATATTCATGTGCACAAAAAAAATTGACAGTTAAGAGATGGGGTACTTATATATTTCAACTCTTTGGATGATTCTGTAGTCCGAAAATTCTCTCCAGCCAATGATGTATATAAAAGAAAAAGAAAATATACAAAATAGTGTTCCCTGTTTCCAAAAACAAAATATGTTTCACTTTTACAAAAAGGATAGAGCAAAAACGTCCCGAACACAATTTTTTGAGTTAATTTCACAGCCACGTGTCACAATCTAAAGACGAGAAGAACACCCAAGGTGCAGTTTCCCACTAGGTATTGCTTACATCCAAGGCTTACATCAAAAAGGTATGTGGCAATCCTATAAAGGTATCTTTCATCCCCTTCACGATGTAAATATCACACTCATCATATATCCACTGTGAGATGTGTAATAGATGCTTACATGTATGCTTACATATAAATAGTGTTGTCCGTTCCTGTAGCGGTTTCTTTACGGCGATGTTTCACTGATAACAGTCTTACTTCACGTTTGTGTGTAAGAATCTTTTATTAAACGTAAAAAAACTCGCCAAAAAGTACAAGAATTCACAAAAAATTCCTTAAAACAATATTCTAGTACCAGACTGCTGTTAAGCAATAACTTGCTCCTAATCGGTATGCACCAATAAGGGGCCCCAATATGGTTCCTACCGTAGGAGGAAGTATGCCGGTAACCAGTAGATCTGTTTCTTATAACACCATACCACCGACGCGTTTCGACGTAGACCGTCTTTTTCAAGGTGAACCTTGAAAAAGACGGTCTACGTCGAAACGCGTCGGTGGTATGGTGTTATAAATATATATGTATATGGCATATATATGTATATGGCACCAGAGCAGGTATACTCCTATGATCTGAGAGTGCCGGATATTGCAGCTGTTTATACAGTATATGGTTATATATTATAGTCTCTAATGATCTCTAATGAAGCACTGCCATGCGGCATTGAATTAAGCAGTAAGTGCAGACTTTTGTAAACCTATATATATAACTAACCAAACAAATGCAACCCATATATACTGTATAACTAACCAAACAAATGCTTCCCTTTCTACTGGAAGATGGGTCTACTGTCCATCTCACAAAACAGTAGTTGTGTGTGTGTGTCTGTGTGTATGTGGGTGTGTGGGTGTGTGTGTGTATGCTATGTACTGTAAGCTAAATTTGCAACAATATATGCTCCCTTGGCCCGACCACAACCCACTTTGCTAGTGAGGAGGGATCAGGATGCTGAATGCTGCACTAATCCTAAGGTTAGGTCTAAAGTGAACAGGTCCTTCTGCCTACTCGGATCTAACATCAACCCTTATCCTAAGGAGGCACCCATGCAGCTCAAGAGCAGCTCTCCAGGCTGCACAGTGCTGTTCCTGCAAGCCAAGTACAGGTACCACCATAACAAAGACTGCACACGCCCCTAGTTGCAGCCAGTGGCGTCACTCACCTTGGTGACACCCGGTGCGGACTCCAGAGACGATAGTAGTGCGTGCGGCTAAGCCGCGCTCTAGTAAAGAAAGGAGCATGGCCTCGCGGGTAGGGGACCTGGCCTCACGGTAGGGGCCCTAACTCCCGTTTTAGTCAGTCCAGGGTCCCGTAGATACGGACTGACCCTTGGGACCAGTCTGGTCAGTCAGGCAGGGGAGTTTTAAGAGCTGGAGTCCCGTGGTTTTTTGCTAGCTCCTGTGCAGTGCCATCTTTCTAAATATATCACTGAAAAGATGGTGCCAACAGACACATGGGCAGTCACAGTGGTGAATCTGTCAGTCCTGGGTGCAGGGTGTGTGGAGGAGGCCCGCACTGCACCCATGATAGTTAAACCAATGATAGTTAAACCACTGCAATCAATTAATTAGTACAGATGAGCGGGTTTGGATCTCAGCTATCTGAACCCACCCGAATTTAGAGATCTGGGGCGAGAATCGAACGTGCGTTTGGTTCCCCTGCAGGCCCCGTATCTCAAACCGAGGCAAAACTTCAGAGACTAAATCTCGCGGGTCGCGAGCTTTCGTCTCTGCTATATAAAGGAGTCCATGCGGCGGCGCCATTTCACTCCAGCTGTGGAGAGTGAACAGGGAGGGTGGGTAGTGTAGGGCTGGTGCTGTCTGCTGTGTCCATCTGGGCTGGTGCTGTGTCCATCTGGGCTGGTGCTGTCTGCTATCTCCATCTGGGCTGGTGCTGTCTGCTGTGTCCATCTGGGCCGGTGCTGTCTGCTGTGTCCATCTGGGCTGGTGCTGTCTGCTGTGTCCATCTGGGCTGGTGCTGACTGCTGTGACCATCTGGACTGGTGCTGTCTGCTGTGTCCATCTGGGCTGGTTCTGTCTGCTGTGTCCATCTGGGCTGGTGCTGTCTGCTGTGTCCATCTGGGCTGGTTCTGTCTGCTGTGTCCATCTGGGCTGGTGCTGTCTGCTGTGTCCATCTGGGCTGGTGGTGTCTGCTGTGTCCATCTGGGCTGGTGGTGTCTGCTGTGTCCATCTGGGCTGGTGGTGTCTGCTGTGTCCATCTGGGCTGGTAGCATTCTTGCTGTGTCGTCGATCGCTGCTGCCTCGGCCAGGGGTGCTCCGGGCCCCAAGTTCTGGACAAAAATAAAAAAATAAAATAATAAAAGTGTATTTTTTTTCTGTGTGTGTTTACGTTAGCCGCACTTATTATCAGACAGCAACCTAGTGCTGCCTGTGTCGTCAATAGCTGCTGCCTCGGTCAGGGGTTCTCCGGGCCTCAAGTTCTGGACAAAAAAAAAAATCTATACTGTATATAATAAAAAGTGCATTTTTTTTCTGTGTGTGCGGTAGCCGCACTTATTATCAGACAGCAACCTAGTGCTGCCTGTGTCATCGATCGCTGCTGCCTCGGTCAGGGGTTCTCCGGGCCCCAAGTTCTGGACAAAAAAATATAATAAAAATGATGTGGTTTTACCTGTTTTTATAATTTTTTGGGAAAAAGATCCAGATCCAAAACCAAAACACGCAAGGGTGGTTTTGCAAAACCAGATCCAGATCCAAAACACGAAGGAGATACAGATCCAAAACCGAAACCAAAACACGGGGGTCGGCGCACATCCCTAGTAATTAGTTTCCTGAGTCAACCCAATGAGTGAAAACATCATCCGTCACTTGCTGTGACACGGCAGACAGACCCAAATGGAGGCACTTCAGCACCATTTACGACTGAGAGGTGATCTCAGAGATGGACAAAATGGCAATGTTTACATAGTTGAGCGGTTATTTGCTACTGTGTAGAAAAGTCCAGAAAACCTCAATGAATCATGTGATCCCCGTGGTATAGACGGAGCACGCTGTTGCATATGGTGGTACTGGCATTACCATGGGTGTTCCTGCACTATCACATATGTGGGCTGAAGTCAGGACAAAAAAATCCATCTCATGGGTGTGTTATAGAAGTGTCGGGGGCGTGTCAGTGAACGCGGCTGCTTTACCAACCGGAGAGTCGCAGCCACAGAGGCCATGTTTAGCCGGCGTTCAGAAGGAGACAAATATCAATGGTGAACGCAATGGTGGAGTGTTTGGAACTACTGGCGGGTTTGCACTGTCCACCGGCATTGAAAGTGGGTGTCTCAGGGCTTTCCCAGTCCGGCACTCGTTAGATCGCAAGGAGTAGGCTGAAACTATCATTTGCATATTACTGCTGCTCCGACTACACAAAATGTCGCAGTTACGGCAGCATTAGCATCCACCTCTGAATCAGGCCCTTAGTGAGTACTACAGCATTGTTTTATACACCTGGGGCAGGCCTGGCCATGGGTTATATTTTTTTAATATTTCGTACAAAGTATAAGGCGGACAGTCTTGAAATAGTGACAGAACCAGACACAGATGTAAGTTTCAGAATATCTTTACTATAATCTTGCATAGGAAAGATCACATGGCAGTGACCAGTAGAACAGAGATACTGTAACAATCGCTGAAGAGTGGTTTCCACATGTACAATCTGCACTTACTGTACAATGCACATCTGGTAAATCCTTACCACACAATGTTCTGTAAATGCTCTTGAGAAATCAGCACATCCGATTCCAAAACAATTAAAGTATTAAGTAATTTCATTGAAATAGGTTGCTGAGGAGTTTGAAATATATAGTTTCTCAGTCTCATGCAATATTAAAGGTGGTAATAAATGGAAAACATACGAATTACCGCCGGTCACAAGTCCGGCGGTTCAAATCCCGGCAGCGGCAGGCCGACACAGCTGAAAATCCCGATCGTCCGCAGGTAAGTATGTTCTAACCTAAGCCCCCTAACCATAACCCTCCTTAGGGATGCCTAACCCTAACCTTCCCCCCAGTGCCTAACCCTAATCCCCCATCTAAGTGCCTAAACCTAACCCCCCCTTCCCCTCTGCCTAAACCTAAATCCCCCAGGGGGGTGCCTAACCCTAAGCCCCCCCCGGGGGTGCCTAACCCTCCCTCCCCCTAGCCTAACACTAACCTCCCGGGGGGATGCCTAACCCTAAGTCCCCCCTGGGAGCCCTAAACCTAACCCCCCCCCCCCCGCGGCTGTCTGCAGCGGCGCCTGGCATCACTTCGATCGGGATGCCGGGCGCTGGTCTCCCGGCGTCGGTAAAATGACAGGCGTCTAGAATTAGATGCCAGTCTTTTAACCCTCGCCGGGATAAAGCAGTCGGGAAGCCGGCTGTCGGGCTTACGTGCGACGTGCAATCGGCTTCCCGATTGCATACAGTACCTAATAAATGAATCTCATTACCGCTTACTGAGCAATTGAATAAAGCTTTGTACAACTCACAGTGGTAACTGCAGTCCTGTCTCTTCATCTTTTAGCTTGGGGCATGATTCAGAGATTTATGCTAACGCAATCGCAGCTGTGATCTCTTGTGTGCAATTGCGAAAATATGCTAATGACTCACCCACCACCCAGTGCTTAGAGATGGTAGCTGAATGCATCTCACATCCGCCGTCACACACAAAGCCCGAAACAGGCGGCCATCAGCTTTCTGAGTAAGTCTAAGATGCTGCAGGCATCGCGGGTCTCCAGATACCCAGAGGGCTCTTCTGCTATGAACAAGAATGCAGTGGCTAATTTATGCACGCCCAGTACATAGTGAAAAGGTTTCAAACCACCCCCGTTACCTCACCAAAACACTAACCACCGGTCGCTCACTTTGTGAGTGAATTCTCTATGTGGGCGTAATAGCAAAGCAATAGCTGCATGTGCGCAGTGCAGCTTACATGTATATGCAATGGCAAATAATCGCACAACCTGCGTTCATTTTGGCATGTCTGAAGCAAGACCCAAGCTGTTGATGCTGTAATGCTAAGCAGCTGGCCGACATGCTATTTGGAGCAACATATGGTTGGGTGGGTCTAGTACCGAATACTGAATCAGTGTCATGATGTCACTCATCCACTGTATTTAATTCCCCTGTTACCACTCACACAAAGCACCGCTTGCTGAGGAAACCTTTTACCAGTAAAGCAGCCAGTTGCTGCTCCACTACATCTGTTATGGACCATGATGTCACATGTGTGGGGTCAGCCCATTGCACAGTATACCCCTGCTATGGCTATGATCACCACTATTAACATGTGCTCGAGGGGGAGTCATATTGATGCCCCCCCTCCTGAGAAAGAGGCCTGGCAGGAAATTAGGAAAAGCATATCCCGCACTTACCAGAAAAAAGGGTTACATAAGGTGTTCTACCGCAGCTATTATACCCCAGACAAACTCCATAAAATGTTCTCCACAGCAGAACCTACTTGTTGGAGAAATTGTAGACACAGGGGAACCTTCCTAACCATTTGGTGGACCTGCCTTAGGACAAAATACACAGACTCCTTAACTCACTAATGGAAACTTGGATCCATAAAGACTTTTGGGTTTTCCTACATTGCTACCTACTGTATGTACCTGAATACCCTGGACGACAGTCAATAAAACTTGTCTGTACTATATTGTCAGCGGCCAGACAGAACCACCCTCCATCTCAGCGATCAAAAACCATGTCTGGCACGCTGCAGACAGTACATGGAAAAAATGACCTACTACCTACGTGACAGGCCCGACCTCTACACCCCATTGTGCGCCCTATGGGAAAGACGCACACATCCTTTTCACGCGTCCTGCACCTTCAGAGAAGCTAAGTTTGCACTCCAATCATTATAACCCTTATTACCTAGCTTAGTCCGTCCTACTCATATATCCTTCCCTTCCCTTCCTCCCTATAACCCGACCCCACAATGTTATTGTTTCTCTGTACGTATGGTTCTGTTACAAAAATGGACTGTGTATTTGCAGTCATTTCTGTGCTCTCTTCTGTTTCCAAATATTGAAAGTGTCCTATACAAATAAAAAGTAAAAAAAAGAAGTATAAACAGAAGATCCCACAAATCACTAATAGATCTGCATTGCTTTGAGGTCCAGCAACAAGGAAAATAAGTTAAAATACGTTTCAAACAGGAAATAGATACTAAAGAATATTACAGAACGTTTCCAAAACCAGATGATTTTATCTCTTCTACTGCACAACCCTATACGTTCATAGGTCAGAGGTCAGGCCTATGAATGATTAACTAAGCTACTGACAACATTGCTCTTCACCATAAAACAATTCTATATAATTCATATGCCTCATATACTAAATGTATCATACGTAATAGAAGCACAGGTAACTCCTATGACATCATATGTAATCTCTCTATAAAGTTACAATTGTATGATAGTGGCATGTTGACACACGGGACTACAACTTATATTCACTAGGGAGTATACATTTGTGTTACTTGCCAGATTAACAATGGGGCGTATGGAGCTACAGTTCCAGGCCTCCACATAAAAATAGGCCCATTGTCATGATAACATGATGTTGACTGTCCATCTACTCTCCACATGGTCGGCCATAAATCATAAATAGTAAAATTGTATTTCTATTTACCTCACAAAATAAAGCATTTTTTTTTCTTTTACATATTTATGGAGACATTGGAGGTGAGAGTATAGGGGCGTACACGCCCACATGACACTGGCCACACCCACACAGCACTGGTCACACCTCCTTTGCTTCTCATAATAGGCCCTTGGTCATTTTCAGCCCCAGGCCTATGTGACCCTCAATCCGGCCCTGACTTGTACTATTGATCATGCACCAGTAGAGGAAACTAATTTTGTTTGGGCATAGAAAGACTGATAAAGGAAACTTTAGTGGATTTGATAAATGACCCTAGCAAATGTATGAACTGTATTTTTCTCTACTGTAGATGTTAGCATAGTATGGATTTTATACTTCATTTAGGGATTAACCTTAACATTTGTGAAATGATAGGTAGTCTAGTGTAATGATTATTAGTATGACTATATAATTCTTGTACTCAGTCAATTAAACTCTATAGGGCACATTTACTAAACAGCGGTTTTTCAAAGGCGCTGATTGGCAGCAGCATTGACCGCTGAATATAAAATGGCAATGGAAATACATTCTGTATCCAGCTTGTTTTGTGGTCAAAGTAGTGTTTAGTATATATTTATATAGTGGTGTCTAAGTGGGGTGATAAGCTAGGTTCCACTTCCAGGCCCAGCAAACCGCAGAAATGAAGGCGATATTGGGCCTGATTCTGAGGTGTATGCAGACCGCACGCAATGCCGATGTGCACGTAGTCCAGCGATTATTTGCAACTGCGTATGCGCAAAAATTTCTGAAAACCCCTAAGATGCTTGTGTTACAGAGTGTACCCACATATGTGCTATTGCAACAGGGACAGACGGTATCAGGAAGGT
The DNA here is from genome assembly GCA_031769625.1 of Taudactylus pleione. Taxonomy (NCBI): domain Eukaryota; kingdom Metazoa; phylum Chordata; class Amphibia; order Anura; family Myobatrachidae; genus Taudactylus; species Taudactylus pleione. The sequence goes on from JAUIMM010000038.1 coordinate 13,482,506, forward strand.
GCTAAAGGGTATTATATATCACTGCGCTATGTTTTAAAAGCAGCTCATTTAAGAATTTAGAACATAGGAAAAAATTATGTATAGCGAATGAACTTTAAATTAGTGGCACCTGTAAAAAAATTAAGATAAATATAAATGTTTATAGCTCCTTTTAGGAGAATTTGTTAAGGTGAGTTCCGTTTCAAGGTCACTGTTGCCGTGATGTTATTAGCCCTGACTGTCCCTACCTTGTCCCTCCAGTGGGCGCTTCTTGCGGTACAGGTCCGGGCTGAGATGGTAGTTGGTGGAGTTGGAGCCTGGCCTTGGTTCCTGTTCCACGTATGCCGCTGGCATCTGGTCGGGTGTGGCCGCAGAAGATGATGTCAGCAGGATGCAGCAGGCAATGTGAGCAGCTTTGCAGCCAGAGTATTCCAATGCCAGATGTAGGTCACCTTCTGCCACCAACGCCATTCGTGCCTTCAGGCACTTTGTCAAGGATGGCATTAGATCCACTGGGGGTTATTTAAATACCTAAAAAACTTTATTTAATTTTGATTAAAAACTGGAAGTTGTAACCGGAAGTGGATAAAAAAACGGTATCCATATACTGCCCTCCATGTTATAGAATAAATTAAGGATAATATCATAAATGAGTTAGAAAAGGTGCCACATATTAAATATAGAATATGTTAAAATATAAATATATATATAAATATATAAATATAGATATGTTGAATAAAAAAAATCTAATTTTATTTTAAAACGATGTAACCTTACATTATGAATAATTAAATAGTTAAAAGTTTACAGGAGGATTATAAAAATGCATTAAATTTGATGTCTATATTCAGACCAAATGGTTGCAAGGTTTTTAGATCATAAATCCATTTTGTTTCTATTCTTTTTAAGCTATTTACAATGTTTCCACCTCTCCAATTTCTGTGGATTTTTTATATTGCTTGCTGTACATTTTAAACCCACTGTATTTTTTTGATGTACTTCCGTAAAGTGGTTTGTAGACCTCTTTTTATATTATAAATGTGTTCCGCTAGTCTAGTCTTAATTTTTCTCTTGGTTTGACCTATATACTGGAGCCCGCAGGGGCATTCCAGCAGATAGATTAATTCTTCACTCTCTCAGGAAACTCTTTTATTGTATACTTTGTTCCAGTAAAATTTGATTTAAATTCCTGTAATGGTTTTGTAGTTGTTATTTTTTGAGTCTTACATGCTGCACATTTAAGGCAGTAATGGTGTCCTTTGGTCAAGAGTGAAGATTCATCATCCAAGGCAATAAAGCTTTTTACTAACTCTTGTTTTATGTTTCTGGCTTTACGACAGATAATACGTGGGTTTTCCAAGATAAAAGGATGCAGATCTGTGTCCAATTTTAAAATATGTCAGTGTTTTCTCATTAGATCCTCTATGGCATTGGTGTTACTGTTGAACTGTGTTATGAATGAAAAATCCCTTTCTTCATTTTTGTTTTTGTAGGTAATTGAATCTTTCCTCTCAAGTTGTTCTATTTTTGTTAATTGGATTTCTAAGTCTTTGGGTTTATATCCTTTGCTGATAAAGTTTGTCTTTAATTTCTCGCTTTGTTGATGGTATTCTGAATTCTCCATACAGTTATGTTTAATCCATCTAAATTGACCTCCAGGTATATTTCGGATCCAATTCCTATGATGGTTACTTGATACTGGTAAGGCATTGTTTCCGTTTACTTCTTTAATATGTGTTCTCGACCGTAATTTGTTTTCTTTGATGTAAATTTCCAAGTCTAGGAATATTACACTTTCCTTACTCATAGTGGTTGTGAATTCCAGATTAATTTCATTTCTGTTGATGTAGTTAATGAATTCTTGTAGTTCTTCATTTGGTCCATCCCACACAAAGAAAATATCGTCGATATAGCGTTTCCAACAAACTATATTTTTCTTATATTCATTATTTTCCCATATGTGGTAATTTTCCCATTTCGAGACAAATAAGTTTGCATAACTAAGTGCAAAAGAAGTTCCCATTGCGGTCCCCCATTTTTGGAGATAGAATCTTCCTTCGTAGCAGAAATAGTTATGCGTTAAAATGAATTCAGTGTTCTCCATGATAAAATTAATTTGTTCATTCTCAATTTCTGTCATCGTAGAAAGGAAATGTCTGGTGCTTTTGCATCCATTTTTGTGTGAAATGCATGTATATAATGACTTCACATCGCTTGTTTCCAAGATGTAATTCTCTTTCCAAGTCAAATTTTCAAGTACTTGTAGTATATTTATGGTGTCCTTAAGATGACTTCTTTGTTGAGATACCAAATCAGAAAGGTGGCAGAAAAGGGATTGGTTGTCCTGTATGGTGACTGGGAAGTGACTACCAGTGCACGCAAAAATGATTTGTTCAAAGGGCGTATTATGGGCATTCACAGATGCACAGCAGCAAGTATAGGAGGCCATAGATAGATGGAGAATCTGCACCTGCCATAGGGCTAGTGCAAGGTTTGATGATGCAACTTATGGTGGTGTATAAGGACACACCAACCGGTATTACAGAGTGCATGGGCGCTTACTGTGGGTGTCTCAGTCCTTGCACATTATAACAAATCTCTGTATTGAACTGCATGAATAACGTGCACTTTATTTCCTATACCGTGGAATACAATGTATATTGTGTACAAATCTCCTGATGGGAGCAACTAACAGTTTTGAATGTGGCAAATCAGTGTTTAATATTGAACGTTACACTGTTAATAAATAAGCACAAAACAAATAAGCATAAATAATTGTAACCACATAATTTATATCATTGACTTTTAGTCACATTTGCAATAGACTCTCCATTAGTGAGCAATTGAATCATTCCAGAAGTGAGAAATTGAGTCAAAAATACAATCTACTTTATTGATAAGAGATCTCATTTGTATCCGGAAGTAAGATAATAGACACAGATGATGTATATGATACACAATATACATTGTATTCCACGGTTTAGGAAATAAAGTGCACGTTATTTGAGCAGTTCAATACAGAGATTTGTCATATCAATATTTTATGTAATTAACTGATTACACACCGTAACTAGATACTAAATAAAGTAAGGATGGCTTTAGCCACATAAAATATCTTTTGAGTATCTGTGCAGTAGTAGATAGTAATGTTATGATACATGAAATTACTGCAACATATAATTTTCAATCTCTGGGGTATTGAATACACAAACCTCATTACAGGTCTTTTATATATAAGATTTAAAACAGTAATAAAAATATTTCACCACATTTTTTGGAATATGTTTTTATTTAAGAATCAATAAAAGTTATATTTTATGAGTTCGTATTAATGTGATTGGTGCTCCATACAACTATCTCTCTTTTTCTATATTAGAAGCATAGACCTGCCCATATGATATGGAAAAAGATCATTGCATATGGGGTTTGGATAAGGGACAAAGCCATTGTTTGTTTTGAGACCTATGCCTAAACAAAAGACCAGACTATGGAAGATTGACACCGGGACAGGTGAAAAATCAGCTGGGAACAAAGTGCTAGCAAAAGCTTCTTTGGCTTGGGTCTGCTATGGATGTGGGGAACCCAGCTATTTGTGGGCACAATGTCCTACTACCCATGGACTGTTCACCGACTAGGGTGGGACTGAGCTAATCAAGCTGTTGTACAATGAGTCCATCTGCACAGAGGCGGATTTAGGTCTCATAGGGCTCTAAGTAAGATACCAATTGGGGGCCCCCCTTCCTCAAACAATCCCCCTCCCATCAGTCAGCATATGCCAAATCCCCCCCACCCCACCAGTCAGTCAGTGTATGCCAAATTCTCCCCTGTCCCTGATGTGCTGAGTTTAACCCCCCCCACTGGACTACACCCAAACCACCCACAAGCACCCCATTGTAGCAGATGAATGAAGGTAAGAGCTGGAATCAGTAAAAGCGCCTGCCAGTGTGAGGAGGGCATTCCCAACACCCCTCCCGCCACAGGCCCAAAGCACCAAGCCCCCGCCCCCCACACACACACACACCCACACTGGCAGATGCAAAACATTCTATTCTAGTCTCTACTTTGGGTGGCAGTGCACCTCACACATAGGCAGCACGACACAGTGGAGAGCAGCAACTGGCACCTGTCCAGAATAAATGAGCTGAGGGTGCCCAGAAGTAAAATTGCAAACGGACACTCCAATAAACAGCCCTGTCACTGCAGTGGCAGAGCTAGTGAGTGGTGGGCCCAGGTACAATAATATGTTTTGGGGCTCCCGCCCCTCTGCAAGCAAGGGACTAACTGTGCACCAAAGGCGCGCAACCAAAAAAGGGGTGTGGTCTTGTGGGGAAGCACCATATAAGACAGAGCGTCACAGTGAGCACCAAACAATGCAGACAGTGTTACAGTGACCACCATATAATACACAGAGAACATCACAGAGACTCCCTAGTAATGTAGAGAGCATTGCAGTGAGCCCCACATAATGCAGAAAGTTTTGCAGTAAGCGCCATATAATGCAGAGAGCATCACAGTGACCACCATATACACTAAATGCAGAGAACATCACAGTGACTGCCTAGTAATGCAGAGAACATCACAGTGACCGCCATATAATGCAGAGAGTCGCAGCGAGCGCCATATAATGCAGAGAGCATCACAGTGACTGTCTAGTAATGCAGAAAGTGTCACAGTGAGCAACATATAATGCATAGGGCAGGGGTGGGCAATATTGTATGGTGCTCACTGCAATGTTGTATGACAGAGCATCGCAGTGAGCGCCATACAATATAGAGAGCATTGCAGTGAGTGCCATATAATGCAGAGACAGTTGCAGTGAGCGTCATGTAATGAAGAGTGTGTCACAGTGACAACCATATAATCTGCTTAGTAATACAGGGAGAGTTGAAGTAAGCACCATATAATGTAGAGAGCATCGCAGTAAGCACCATATAATGCAGAGTGTTTTGCAGTGATCTCCATAACAGTGCCAGCTCCAGTGGTTAGAGCACCCTGTGCCGGTTCTTAAGAGGCCGCGCGCGACCAAAAATGGGGGCATGGCCTAATTACCATAGGTCACGCCCCCTATGTGACGTTATTTAGAGGCGTGTCTGCATGGCACTCCTCTAAATAACGTCAGGCTGGGGGGAGCCTCACTAGCTGCACTTCCCCCTCCCCTCTCCCATCACTGAATGGATGCCACACGCATGCGCGCAGCATCCATTCAGACTCCGGGGTCTGGCACCACCGCACAGCTGCGGCGGTGGGGGTCCCCAACCTCCCAATTTGACCACATGCTACTACATTTTTTAAAACACATTCTAAATTTCTGGATGGTTGTGGGCAAAAAAAATTCCAGTTAAGTGGATAAAGGCAGCACATACACATTGAGAAGGTTTTGCAACCCCATAGAGCCTAGACCTCGGCTTACCTGATATTGTCATCCTTACCTAAGATTGGGAATCCTATCTCACCAAGGTTGAGGCTGTACTAGCGACCTAACATGCTGCTAACGGCTTAACAGCTAACCAGGACAAATGTGCAGTGGGTACGCAGGAAGCCAAATACTTGGGGTATATAGTGGGTCAGGGCCAGATAAAACCACAACTAGACAAAGTAGAGGCAGCACAGAATCAGCCAAAGCCACTCAAAAAGATTCCGTTATAGACCTTCTTGGGGCATTCTGCCACTAGGGCGGCTTTGTTGGCGGAAATGTTATGGAAGAATTGTAGTATATGTTGTTTGCAATTGCCTTCTGCTGCAAATACAAATCTGGTGACATTTTGAAAATATGATATTAGTTATAGGAACTGTATTTCCACATTGAAAATTGTGTGTACATTATTTTGTAAGCAATGTTGTAACCACTTCACAGAAATAGTTCAATCAATATTCTCTACAAAATCTAGACTTCCCCTTTTCTCACCTACTAGTAGAACTATGAAGGTGCTATGCCCAGACTGCAGCTGTGGTGCCAGCACTAGACCAGGTCTGACAACTTGTAGAATCTTGAACACAAACTACACTGCACAGGTCCATTACAGAAAAGCTTAGACAAACAGCACCTGTGAGGAAGGTAGGTTTAGGAATAAAATAATGTATTTTCCTTGGAAATCCCCTTTAAATGGTTGTTCATTTAAAATAAGCTTATAATATATTTATATCTAAGCAAGAAGGGCTGCCATTTCTACATTTTGGGAATGTGTGAGGCTGGCACCAGCTACTTCTTAGGGAACAAGTGAGAAAAAGCTTGTGCGGCCAGGAACAGATGGGAACTTTCAACTGGGCTTCTTCAATATTCAATAAAGCAGGAGAAATGGAGAAATTCTTAATCATTCAGAGGAAAAAGAGAGCGTCAGAACACCCCCCCGACCCCCTACACACTTTATCTACACACTTTGGGAAACTTGTCAGAAAGCATCTTAGGGCTTTCTATAGTGCACTAAGCAGAAAATGTCTATTAAAAGTCACAATGGATCTGATGTGGAGTTGAGTGTACACCCATTTGTCCAGCGTATCTTGCTGGAATTCACATGACCCAAAAATTGGTATACAAGTGTCGGTTGAATCAGAGTCATACGTATTTCAATTGGACCTACAGTACACTTATGATTGAAGAGGCTGGTGGGTGATGTGTCATTCTCATGTAAGAAAGATTCAGGGAACTTTTGGTTCCGGTGCTGGTATGAGCGGCTGCTAGACAGAGGAGCTCCATTACTAACCCGGCAGCATACCAATTTTTTGGCTGTTATCCAGACTTCTGACAGCCACTTTCCATATCTCCAGCACCTGGGTCCCTTTGAGCAGAGCAGGGAGTGGGCACACATGCCACCAGCACCTGCAAAACAGCAGTGCCGGCATTCGGAGCGCTGCACCCAGGATTTCAACATGGTGCAGCAGGCAATGGGATACACAGCTCCTCAAACCTCTGGAAATGCACCCCAGGATGACTATAATAAGTCAGAGGATTCACCTGATTTCTCTCCCCCTCCAGCTAATGCAGAGGAGACTACAGTCACATATGGCTCCCTGGTTCATGCTGTCAGAGAGGCAATGGGTCCCCTGATGCAGGCTCAGACAGCTGACATTAAAGCTCAAGTATTCCAGCTATCACAGAGAGTTCTCACTACGGAGTAAAGGCTGAGGGAAATGTTTCATGATGTGGCCAACCTCAAAAAATTCGGCGGGGAAACAGAGAAGGCACGTCATCACATTTGGAATAAACTAGATGACCTGGAAAATAGGTCACGGTGCAATAACCTCTGTATCGTGGGACTTCCTGAGGTAGTTAAAGGCCCTGGACTTTATGACTTTATACGTACCACTCTCCCTGCTATGCTGCAAATACAAGATGTGTGCCATGATATGGTTATAGAAAGGACACATAGAGCGGGCCCTCAAAGATCTGATAACGGTATGCGACCTCGGGTGGTCCTCTTCAAATGTTTGAACTACCTCCATAAAGAGGCTATTTGGAACGCATCACGGAAACGAAGAGATCTGACCTGGGAATCAAGCAAACTGCTAATATTTCAAGATTACTCAGCAGAACTTTCATAAGCGTTGAATGGATTTCTCTCCTATATGTTCCCGCCCAGTCAAGGATGGCAGAAAATTCGCCTTACTCTAAACGACACGGCTTCATGTCTATGACGGCTCATCTTTTGTCGACTTCATGACCGCGGCGGACGCAGAAGCTTTCCTACGTGAACAGGACGATGAAGCTAGGGGACTAAACTCTGATGCGACTGAATAATGTGACAAAAGTACTCTCTTTTGAATATGCTTATTGACAGCAAAGATAGTCGCGCTATCATCCTCTCATGGCTATGGTCATATGTTTTTACCTCGCGCCACCCTCAGGTTGTATAGTTTCTTTAATTCATTCCAACCAACTTTAAGTGTGCTGTTAATTTATTGTGTTTATCTCACAGAAAGATTTGTCAAGTTGCATTCTATTAATGTGGTGCTGGGAAGCTCTGATTTCCTATTCCTCCCGTTGCATTCTCTGGACTATATATTGGTCATTTATCCTTTTATAACAATATTATAGTTGATTTATCCATAATGGTTTTACCCATGTTTTGCTAAAGCTGCCTGTCTAGTTAGAAGATATCCTCTCTGTACTTTATTGGCATTCGGTATGGGATCCCGGCTGCTGCATGACCGGCAGTTCGATTCCCGGCTGCGGCGGCCCAACAAAACAGCAGAGCCCGGCAGCGGAAGCCCGACAGCGCTGGAAATCCCGATCATCCCTAAGGTAAGTATAAACTAACCTTACCAACCCCCCAACCCTTCTTAGGGGTGCCTAACCCTAACCTCCCCCCCAAGTGCCTAACCCTAATCCCCCCTCTAAGTGCCTAACCGTAACCCCACCTTCCCCTCTGCCTAATCCTAAATCCCCCGGGGGGGGTGCCTATCCCTAACCTTCCCTCCCCCTAGCCTAACTCTAACCCTCCCGGGGCGTGCCTAACCCTAATTCCCCCCTGGGTGCCCTAAACCTAACCCTCCCCCCACGCGGCTGTCCGCTCGAGGCGCCTGGCATCCCTTCAATCGGGATGCCAGGTGCCTGTCTCCCGCCGTCGGGAAAATGACAGGCGTCTAGATTTTAGACGCCTGTCATTTAACCCTAGGTGGGATAGAGGGTTCGGGAAGCTGGTGGTCGGGATTGTGGCCGCCGGCTTCCTAAACGTATCCCCTTTATTGAAGTGTTCATAATATATCTGTTTCCTGGATAGATTCAATGCTGAAAGCACATTTGTTACTGAAGTTCGGTGTTAACATTTTGTTTTCATCGACTTCATTGATAATATTTGGACTCTTTAACGTCCTTTCAATGTTCTTTCCCCCTGTATTTGTCTTTGTTCTATACTTCCCTTCTGTGTTGTCCCTCCCCCAAACTAATATGGATGTTTTTCGGATTGCTGTTCCCCTCATGATACAGCCTGTATGGCAGAGTTTAGGATAGGATCATGGAATGTGGGGGGCTTCAACTCCCCTCAAAAAAGGAAAAAGATTCTTCTATACTTGAATAATCTTAAACCTAATATTGTTTTTTTGCAAGAGTCACATTTAATACCAACTGAAATTGTTACATTGAATGTTCTCAAATGGAAGGTTCTAGCATCTGCGCCATATACATCTAAAGCTAGAGGAGTAGTAATTTTAATCAAACGAAACCTGCACACTAAGCTTAGATCCACGAAAATAGACCCTGAGGGTCGCTATTTGATATGTGAAGTATTATTAGCGGGGAAGAAATTCACTTTTTGTAATATATATGCATCAAATGTTTACTCAAAACTTTCTTCAAACAAATGATTGCTCTTCTTAGTCAATATCCTGCTGATTATTTATGGGGATATGAACCTAATTTCTTTATTGCATCTAAATAGACAAAAAACATCCAATCGGACTAGAAAACCTCCTAAATTGGGAGTGCCTTCTTTTGCAACTAGTGTAAATTTGTTAGATGTCTGGAGGACATTCCTTCCGTTAGCAAAATCTTATTCCTATCTGTCTGCAGCACATAGATCGCTCTCCAGAATCGATTATATTCTCTTCTCTGCTGCCCTACTTCCGCATATCACAAAATCAGAGATGGAACCAATTGGCTTCTCTGACCATGCTCTCCTAAGACTGGGGCTTCATGTTAATTGTGACAAAGGCAAATATAGAATGTGGCGGTTTCCATCATACTTAGCACAATCCCTGAAATTTAGATCTATAATCGAAAAATGCATGGTAAGAATACAATCAAAATAATCTTGAACATTTAGAATCAGATCCGGTATTATTCTGGCAAGCATCCAAAGCAGTAATTAAGGGGGTGGTTACTTCCTATATGTCGTCCCATAGGAAAAGACTAGCAGAAGATTATTTAGCCGCTCAACAATCCCTTACGCAGTCATTCCAAACTTACTCCTCCCTCCCTAACAGCGAAAATATACAATCAGGTGCATAAATATTGGGACATTGACAGAATTTTCATATTTTGGCCTCTATTCTCCACCACAATGGCTTTGAAATGAAAAAAACAAGATGTGCTTTAACTGCAGACTTTCAGATTTAATTTGAGGGTAATTACATCCAAATCAGGTGAACGGTTTAGGAATTACAACGCTTTCTATATTATTATATTAAAATTAATGTACTATGACAGATACTCTACCTACCCACATAGTGAGACAGGAGTGCTTCGGTTCTACCATAAATGGGGGAGATTCATTGAATCTTTAGACTCAGAATCTTAGATACAAATATTTAAAATCTTTGAGAATACTGACTGGTTCCTCCTCAGGAAAATATCATAACTATTATGTTACCAAACTACAATACTGTAACCCCCTCCGGAAATCTAGAATTCCACCTTTCTATTTTGATAGCTATCTTTCAAAGAATGTTGCAAGGTTTATCTTATTTCATGTTATTATGTATATGTTTGGTTCAGTCCTATCCTTTGCTCTAGATATGTATTTGATGGATAATCAACGGGTAATCTTCATAGTCCGGAAATACTTTATATTTGTCTTTACATCCCCCCCCTCTACTTTTCCTTAGTGTTTCTTCCCCTTGTATGGTGTCTACTGTCTCCCCCTACACTATGTCCTTGGCTAAGACAGATTAGAGCGTTTGTTTAATTATTTTAGAAACTTTGTTATTTGAATACGAAAGTATGTAGTGAAATACGCTTTATATTTTAAAAATTTACATCAATCTGTTTTGTTCTGATCTATATGAGGATTGTATTTGGTCCCTTATATGTAGCTCCTGGTTTTTTTTTTAAACATTCTCATATTCTCTTGATATATGTGTCAAATACTTTCTATTCAGTAAATTTACTAATGTTTATATACTTTTGATATAACAGTTATGAAAAAATTCAATAAAGATATAAAAAAAATAAAAAAAAAGAAAGATTCAGATTGTGTTCATGCAACTGTGGGCTATCCAGACCTAGCTGTAGGGACAATACACCTTTTGGAGCCATTTAATTTGCACTTAGTATAGGGTTGGTGTCTGTACTCACAGATGATGGTGGCTTTTGCACTTAGTATAGGGTAGGTGCAAATAATCACAGATGATGGTGACTTCTGCACTTACTATAGGGACGGGTCTCGTACTCACAGATGATGATGGCTTTTGCACTTAGTATAGGGTTCATGTATGTGCTCCCAGATGATGGTGGCTTTTGCACTTAGTATAGGGTCAGTGCCCACACTCACAAATGATGGTGGCTTTTCCACTTAGTATAGGGTCAGTGCCCACACTCACAAATGATGGTGGCTTTTGCACTTAGTATAGAGCTGGTGCCTGTACTCACAGATGATGGTGGCTTTTGCACTTAGTATAGGGTTCGTGTATGTGCTCCCAGATGATGGTGGCTTTTGCACTTAGTATAGGGCTGGTGCCTGTACTCACAGATGATGGTGGCTTTTCCACTTAGTATAGGGCTGGTGCCTGTACTCACAGATGATGGTGACTTTTGCACTTAGTATAGGGTCAGTGCCTGCACTCACAAATGATGGTGGCTTTTGCACTTAGTATAGGTCTGGTGCCTGTACTCACAGATGATGGTGACTTTTGCACTTTGTATTGGGTTGGTGCATGTATTCACATTTGATGGTGACTTTTACACTTAGTATAGGGTTGGTGCATGTACTCACAGAGGTATACGTTTAGGAAGCCGGCGGACGGAATGCCAACCGTCGGCTTCCAGACAATTTAATACAGACGAGGGACGAATGACAGGCATCTAAATCTAGATGCGTAATTTTACCAACTCTGCGCATGGCATCCCGATCGAGCGGATGCCGGGCGCAGCAGCGGCCAGCCGCGGGGGGGAGGGTTTGTTTTAGGGCCCCCGGGGGGGACTTAGGGTTAGACCCCCCCCCGGGAGGTTAGGGTTAGGCTAGGGGGAGGGAGGGTTAGGGTTAGGCACCCTCGGGGGGAGGTTAGGTTAGGCACCCCCCGGGGACTTAGGTTTAGGCGGCGGGGAAGGGGGGGTTAGGTTTAGGCAATTAGAGGGGGGATTAGGGTTAGGCACAGGGGGGGAAAGTTAGGGTTAGGCACCCTAAAGGAGGGTTAGGGTTAGGGGGAAAAATAGGTTAGTTTATACTTACCTAGGGACGATCGGGATTTCCTCCTCTGTCGGCCAGCCGCTGTTGGGATTTGAACCGCCGGCCAGGGGTCCAGTGGTAATTCATACCGATTCCCTCACAGATGATGGTGACTTTTGCTCTTTGTATTGGGTTTGGTGCATGTACTCACAGTGATGGTGGCTTTTGCACTTGGTATAGGGTTGGTGCATGTACTCACAGATGATGGTGACTTTTGCACTTAGTATAGGGTTGGTGCATGTACTCACATTTGATGGTGACTTTTGCATTTAGTATAGGGTTGGTGCATATATTCAGTACTCACAGATGATGGTGACTTTTGCACTTACTATAGGGTTGGTGCATGTGCTCACAGATGATGGTGACTTTTGCACTTAGTATAGGGTTGGTGCATATACAGTACTCACAGATGATGGCGGCTAATGGGAAACCAGTTGCTGCACACCAACTTGCATACAGCTCTGTACAGGTGCAAATATACACATTTGTGCCATGCACATTACTTTTGAGCAATGTTTGCCTAATTTTCTTCCAACTCTACATTGGCCTCAATCTGTCTTTGGGGTGAGATGTATCAAGCCATCTAAATAGTGGAGAATTGGAGATGTGGAGAAGTTGCCCAGATTTTGCCTATAATATCAATCAGCTAATTGGTTGCTACAGTATGGGGAACTTCTTTGTTTCTTTACTTCTTCACTCTTTATAAGGCTTGATACATCTCTTTCTATGTCATAGAGACACCATCCATTTTACAGTTACATTAAGCAGCATTAATGCACAGTGCACACACTCTCTCACACTGATATTATAGGATTTTTTTGTATTCATGACATGTACACATCCTAAGAAACACATAAATAAAACAAAACTGACTAAGCAATATTCCATATGCCGTGCTTCTTTTTGTCCCCTACATGCTTTGGGTTAAATTTGCTATGCGGCGATTTGGTGTAATTTAGAAACCGGTGGTTTCTATTTCTAATTGACCGCATTTACAGTGCTAAAGATCGCTTTTGATGTCTAAACTGAAACCCCCGTCGATCCCCGGCGGTTTCTAAACGGCAACCAGCCACAGGGTGTTCTATTTGGCAGTGGTTTCTATTCTATTTCACTGTTGAAACCACTGCAGATTAGAATCTATTCTATTCATATTCATCTAATATAGGGGTGTGCACCGGCCACTTTTCGTGTTTTGTGTTTTGGTTTTGGATCTGGATCTTTCTTCGTGTTTTGGATCTGGATTGGTTTTGCCAAAACCACCCTTCCGTGTTTTGGGTTCTGGGTTTTGTGTTTTGGATCTGTATTTTTTTTAAAAAAAGCATAAAAACAGCTAAAATCACAGAATTTGTTGGTTTCTCTGCTCCTATGCTATTATTAACCTCAATAACCTTAATTTCCACTCATTTCCAGTCTATTCTGAACACCTCACACCTCACAATAGTGTTTTTATGTCCAAAAGGTTGCACCGAGGTAGCTGGATGACTATGCTAAGCGACACGAGTGGGCGGCACAAACACGTGACCCATCTAGGAGTGACACTGCAGTGGCAGACAGGATGGCAGTTAGAAAAACTAGGCCCCAAACTGTACATAATGCAAAGAAAAAAAAGAAGTGCAAGATGGAATTGTCCTTGGGCCCTCCCACCCACCCTTATGTTGTATAAACAGGACATGCACACTTTAACAAATCAATCATTTCAGCGCCAGGGTCTGCCACACAACTGTGGCTGAAATGATTGGTTCGTTTGGGCCCCCACAAAACAAGCTGGCAATTAATGTGTCCCTGCACAAACTGGCTCTACGGAGGCAAGATGTCATCCTCATCCTCCTCATCCACCGATTCCTCACCCTCTTCAGTGTGTACATCCTCATCCTCACAAAGTATTAACTCGTCCCCACTTGAATCCACCACCACAGGTCCCTCTGTACCTTCTGGAGGCTGGTCTCCCTGGAAGAGCTGATAATTCATTTTGATGAACATCATCTTCTCCACATTCTGTGGAAGCAACCTCCTACGCCTTTCGCTGACAAGGTTCCCGGCTGCACTAAACACTCTTTCGGAGTACACACTGGAGGGGGGGCAACTCAGGTAAAATAGAGCCAGCTTGTACAGGGGCCTCCAAATTGCCTCTTTTTCCTGCCAGTACAGGTATGGACTGTCTGACATGCCTACTTGGATGCTGTCACCGATGTAATCCTCCACCATTCTGTCAATGGTGACAGTATCATATGCAGTGACAGTAGACATGTCAGAAATTGTTGCCAGGTCCTTCAGTCCGGACCAGATGTCCAAACTTGGTCCTGCCTGCCCTGCATCACCGCCAGCGGGTTGCTTAGGATACCTAAGTTTTTTCCTGGCAGCCCCAGTTGCGGGAGAAAATGAAGAAGGAGCCGTTGACGTGTCATGTTCCGCTTCAGCTGACAGTGTGTTCACCAGCAGGTCTTTGCACCTCTGCAGGCTTGTGTCGGCCGGAAAGAGAGACACCACATAGGCTTTAAACCTAGGATCAAGCACGGTGGCCAAAATGTAGTGGTCTGATTTCAACAGATTGACCACCCTGGAATCCTGGCAAAGCGAATGAAGGGCTTCATCCACAAGTCCCACATGCCGAGCGGAATCGCTCCGTCTTAGCTCCTCCTTCACTTTCTCCAGCTGCTTCTGCAAAAGCCTGATGAGGGGAATGACCTGACTCAAGCTGGCTGTGTCTGAACTGACTTCACGTGTGGCAAGTTCGAAGGGCTGGAGAACCTTGCACAACACGGAAATCATTCTCCACTGCGCTTGAGTCAGGTGCATACCCCCTCCTTTGCCTATGTCATAGGTGGATGTATAGGCTTGTATGGCCTTTTGCTGCTCCTCCATCCTCTGAAGCATATAGAGGGCTGAGTTCCACCGTGTCACAACCTCTTGCTTCAGGTGATGGCGGGGCAGGTTCAAGAGTGTTTGCTGGCGCTCCAGTCTTCGGCACGCAGTCGCTGAATGGCGAAAGTGGCCAGAAATTTTTCGGGCCACCCAAAGCGTCTCCTGCACGCCCCTGTCGCTTTTCAGAAAATTCTGCACCACCAAGTTTATTGTGTGAGCAAAACATGGGACGTGCTGGAATTTGCCCAGATGTAATGCCCGCACAATATTGGTGGTGTTGTCAGATATCACAAATCCCCAGGAGAGTCTAAGTGGGGTAAGCCACTGGGCGATGATTTCCCTCAGTTTCTCTAAGAGGTTGTCGGCGGTGTGCCTCTTACTGAAACCGGTGATACACAGCGTAGCCTGCCTTGTAACGAGCTGGCGTTTCTGAGATGCTGCTACTGGTGACGCTGCTGCTGTTGCTGCGTAAGGTGATACATCTACCCAGTGGGCTGTCACAGTCATATAGTCCTTAGTCTGTCCTGTTCCACTTGTCCACATGTCCGTGGTTAAGTGGACATTGTGTACAACGGCATTTTTCAGGACACTGAGGACACTTTTTCTGACGTTTCTGTACAGTCTCGGTATCGCCTGCCTAGTGAAGTGGAATCTAGACGGGATTTGGAACCGGGGACACACTACCTCCATCAATTGTCTAAATCCCACTGCACTAATGGCGGATACCGGACGCACGTCTAACACCAACATAGCAGTCAAGGCCTCAGTTATACGTTTTGCTTCAGGATGACTGCTGTCGTACTTCATCCTCCTCGCTAAGGACTGTTGGAGGGTCAATTGTTTAGTAAAAGTAGTGGTGTTCCTACTTCCTCTCTGGGATGATGAACGACTCCCAGCAGCAGCAACAGCAGCAGCAGCGGCAGCAGTAGGCGTAGCAATGCAGGATCCTCCAGAGGAATCCCGGATAGGAGAGTCAGTCATGCCAGTGACATGGCCTGCAGGACTACTTCCGATCCTGACTAAGGAGGAAATTGATGAGGAGGGAGTTGACGGTGTGGTTTGCAGGCGCTTGGATACAACAGGACAACGGGATTTAGGTGTCCCTGGACTGCTTACGGTCTTAGCCAAAGTTTCTGAACTTGACAGTAACTTTTTATGAACGCGCTGCAGGTGCCGTATAAGGGAGGATGTTCCTAGGTGGTTGACGTCCCTACCCCTACTTATTTCACCTTTACATATGGTACATATGGCAAGACAGTTGTTGTCCGGATTTGGATAGAAATATTGCCAGACCAAAGAGGTGGAATGTTTGGTCTTCTGCCCAGGCATGACCGTGATGGGCTTTTTCATCCCACGGACAACAACTGTCTCCCCCGGAGCCTGATTTAAACAAACCACATCACCATCAGAATCCTCCTCGCCAACTTCCTCCTCAGCGCCAGCTACACCAGTATCCTCATCCTGTTGTACTTCAACAGTGACATCTTCAATTGGCATATCAGCAAGTGGACTGTGGGTGCTCCTTTCAGCACTTGCAGGGGGCGTGCAAATGGTGGAAAGAGCCACCTCTTCCCGTCCAGTACTGGGAAGGTCAGGCATCGCAACCACCACCACACTTGGACTCTCCTTGGGGATTTGTGATATCTTCTTAGAAAGCACAGTTCTTCGCTGTGCTTTTGCCAGCTTAACTCTTTTGATTTTTTTAGTGGGAGGAGGGCTTCCATCGTCATGTGAAGCTGAACCACTAGTCATGAACATACTAGGGATCGACCTTAGCCGTTCCTTGCCACTCCGTGTCGTAAATGGCATATTGGCAAGTTTACGTTTCTCTTCAGCTGATTTAAATGTCTTTTTCAAGGTCATTTTCCTGAACTTTGCCATTTGGGATTGTATGTGCCCTCTACTATGACATTGGGCATCGGCATTGGCAGACGACGTTGATGGCATGTTATCGTCTATGTCATGACTAGTGGCAGCAGCTTCAACACTAGGAGGAAGTGGTTCTTGATCTTTCTCTATTTTATTTTTATCGGAGAAAGTTTGGTCCTCCATTTATGTTATATCGATTTGATATATACGTGCGGCTAAACACAGAAAATATATATTTTTTTGGTTTGGACTGGAGTGTACTTTCAGGGGTTACAGCACCCTTTAACGGTCAAGCCAGCCGGCCCTTTACTTATGACACAGGCGCACGCTTGGCACTACTTTGTTGATGCACGTGCGGCTACTGCGCACACAATTCACAAACACAGAAAATAATTTTTTTTTTGGTTTGGACTGGAGTGTACTTTGGGGGTTACAGCACCCTTTAACGGTCAAGCCAGCCGGCCCTTTACTTATGACACAGGCGCACTCTTGGCACTACTTTGTTGATGCACGTGCGGCTACTGCGCACACAATTCACAAACACAGAAAATAATTTTTTTTTTGGTTTGGACTGGAGTGTACTTTCGGGGGTTACAGCACCCTTTAACGGTCAAGCCAGCCGGCCCTTTACTTATGACACAGGCGCACGCTTGGCACTACTTTGTTGATGCACGTGCGGCTACTGCGCACACAATTCACAAACACAGAAAATAATTTTTTTTTGGTTTGGACTGGAGTGTACTTTCGGGGGTTACAGCACCCTTAACGGTCAAGCCAGCTGGCCCTTTACTTATGATACAGGCGCACGCTTGGCACTACTTTGTTGATGCACGTGCGGCTACTGCGCACACAATTCACAAACACAGAAAATAATTTTTTTTTTAGTTTGGACTGGAGTGTACTTTCGGGGGTTACAGCACCCTTAACGGTCAAGCCAGCCAGCCCTTTACTTATGACACAGGTGCACGCTTGGCACTACTTTGTTGATGCACGTGCGGCTACTGCGCACACAATTCACAAACACAGAAAATAATTTTTTTTTTGGTTTGGACTGGAGTGTACTTTCGGGGGTTACAGCACCCTTAACGGTCAAGCCAGCTGGCCCTTTACTTATGATACAGGCGCACGCTTGGCACTACTTTGTTGATGCACGTGCGGCTACTGCGCACACAATTCACAAACACAGAAAATAATTTTTTTTTTGGTTTGGACTGGAGTGTACTTTGGGGGTTACAGCACCCTTAACGGTCAAGCCAGCCGGCCCTTTACTTATGACACAGGCGCACGCTTGGCACTACTTTGTTGATGCACGTGCGGCTACTGCGCACACAATTCACAAACACAGAAAATAATTTTTTTTTTGGTTTGGACTGGAGTGTACTTTCGGGGGTTACAGCACCCTTAACTGTCAAGCCAGCCGGCCCTTTACTTATGACACAGGCGCACGCTTGGCACTACTTTGTTGATGCACGTGCGGCTACTGCGCACACAATTCACAAACACAGAAAATAATTTTTTTTTTGGTTTGGACTGGAGTGTACTCTCGGGGGTTACAGCACACTTAACGGTCAAGCCAGCCGGCCCTTTACTTATGACACAGGCGCACGCTTGGCACTACTTTGTTGATGCACGTGCGGCTACTGCGCACACAATTCACGAACACAGAAAATAATTTTTTTTTGGTTTGGACTGGAGTGTATTTTCGGGGGTTACAGCACCCTTTAACAGTCAAGCCAGCCGGCCCTTTACTTATGACACAGGCGCACGCTTGGCACTACTTTGTTGATGCACGTGCGGCTACTGCGCACACAATTCACAAACACAGAAAATATTTTTTTTTTGGTTTGGACTGGAGTGTACTTTGGGGGTTACAGCACCCTTTAATGGTCAAGCCAGCCAGCCCTTTACTTACGACACAGGCGCACGCTTGGCACTACTTTGTTGATGCACGTGCGGCTACTGCGCACACAATTCACAAACACAGAAAATTATTTTTTTTTTGGTTTGGACTGGAGTGTACTCTCGGGGGTTACAGCACCCTTAACGGTCAAGCCAGCCGGCCCTTTACTTATGACACAGGCGCACGCTTGGCACTACTTTGTTGATGCACGTGCGGCTACTGCGCACACAATTCACAAACACAGAAAATAATTTTTTTTTTGGTTTGGACTGGAGTGTACTTTCGGGGGTTACAGCACCCTTAACGGTCAAGCCAGCTGGCCCTTTACTTATGATACAGGCGCACGCTTGGCACTACTTTGTTGATGCACGTGCGGCTACTGCGCACACAATTCACAAACACAGAAAATAATTTTTTTTTTGGTTTGGACTGGAGTGTACTTTCGGGGGTTACAGCACCCTTAACGGTCAAGCCAGCCGGCCCTTTACTTATGACACAGGCGCACGCTTGGCACTACTTTGTTGATGCACGTGCGGCTACTGCGCACACAATTCACAAACACAGAAAATAATTTTTTTTTTGGTTTGGACTGGAGTGTACTTTCGGGGGTTACAGCACCCTTAACGGTCAAGCCAGCCGGCCCTTTACTTATGACACAGGCGCACGCTTGGCACTACTTTGTTGATGCACGTGCGGCTACTGCGCACACAATTCACAAACACAGAAAATAATTTTTTTTTTGGTTTGGACTGGAGTGTACTCTCGGGGGTTACAGCACCCTTAACGGTCAAGCCAGCCGGCCCTTTACTTATGACACAGGCGCACGCTTGGCACTACTTTGTTGATGCACGTGCGGCTACTGCGCACACAATTCACAAACACAGAAAATAATTTTTTTTTTGGTTTGGACTGGAGTGTACTTTGGGGGTTACAGCACCCTTTAACGGTCAAGCCAGCCGGCCCTTTACTTATGACACAGGCGCACTCTTGGCACTACTTTGTTGATGCACGTGCGGCTACTGCGCACACAATTCACAAACACAGAAAATAATTTTTTTTTTGGTTTGGACTGGAGTGTACTTTCGGGGGTTACAGCACCCTTTAACGGTCAAGCCAGCCGGCCCTTTACTTATGACACAGGCGCACGCTTGGCACTACTTTGTTGATGCACGTGCGGCTACTGCGCACACAATTCACAAACACAGAAAATAATTTTTTTTTGGTTTGGACTGGAGTGTACTTTCGGGGGTTACAGCACCCTTAACGGTCAAGCCAGCCGGCCCTTTACTTATGACACAGGCGCACGCTTGGCACTACTTTGTTGATGCACGTGCGGCTACTGCGCACACAATTCACAAACACAGAAAATAATTTTTTTTTTGGTTGGACTGGAGTGTACTTTCGGGGGTTACAGCACCCTTAACGGTCAAGCCAGCTGGCCCTTTACTTATGATACAGGCGCACGCTTGGCACTACTTTGTTGATGCACGTGCGGCTACTGCGCACACAATTCACAAACACAGAAAATAATTTTTATTTTAGTTTGGACTGGAGTGTACTTTCGGGGGTTACAGCACCCTTAACGGTCAAGCCAGCCAGCCCTTTACTTATGACACAGGCGCACGCTTGGCACTACTTTGTTGATGCACGTGCGGCTACTGCGCACACAATTCACAAACACAGAAAATAATTTTTTTTTTGGTTTGGACTGGAGTGTACTTTCGGGGGTTACAGCACCCTTAACGGTCAAGCCAGCTGGCCCTTTACTTATGATACAGGCGCACGCTTGGCACTACTTTGTTGATGCACGTGCGGCTACTGCGCACACAATTCACAAACACAGAAAATAATTTTTTTTTTGGTTTGGACTGGAGTGTACTTTGGGGGTTACAGCACCCTTAACGGTCAAGCCAGCCGGCCCTTTACTTATGACACAGGCGCACGCTTGGCACTACTTTGTTGATGCACGTGCGGCTACTGCGCACACAATTCACAAACACAGAAAATAATTTTTTTTTTGGTTTGGACTGGAGTGTACTTTCGGGGGTTACAGCACCCTTAACTGTCAAGCCAGCCGGCCCTTTACTTATGACACAGGCGCACGCTTGGCACTACTTTGTTGATGCACGTGCGGCTACTGCGCACACAATTCACAAACACAGAAAATAATTTTTTTTTTGGTTTGGACTGGAGTGTACTCTCGGGGGTTACAGCACCCTTAACGGTCAAGCCAGCCGGCCCTTTACTTATGACACAGGCGCACGCTTGGCACTACTTTGTTGATGCACGTGCGGCTACTGCGCACACAATTCACGAACACAGAAAATAATTTTTTTTTGGTTTGGACTGGAGTGTATTTTCGGGGGTTACAGCACCCTTTAACAGTCAAGCCAGCCGGCCCTTTACTTATGACACAGGCGCACGCTTGGCACTACTTTGTTGATGCACGTGCGGCTACTGCGCACACAATTCACAAACACAGAAAATATTTTTTTTTTTGGTTTGGACTGGAGTGTACTTTGGGGGTTACAGCACCCTTTAATGGTCAAGCCAGCCAGCCCTTTACTTACGACACAGGCGCACGCTTGGCACTACTTTGTTGATGCACGTGCGGCTACTGCGCACACAATTCACAAACACAGAAAATTATTTTTTTTTTGGTTTGGACTGGAGTGTACTCTCGGGGGTTACAGCACCCTTAACGGTCAAGCCAGCCGGCCCTTTACTTATGACACAGGCGCACGCTTGGCACTACTTTGTTGATGCACGTGCGGCTACTGCGCACACAATTCACAAACACAGAAAATAATTTTTTTTTTGGTTTGGACTGGAGTGTACTTTCGGGGGTTACAGCACCCTTAACGGTCAAGCCAGCTGGCCCTTTACTTATGATACAGGCGCACGCTTGGCACTACTTTGTTGATGCACGTGCGGCTACTGCGCACACAATTCACAAACACAGAAAATAATTTTTTTTTTGGTTTGGACTGGAGTGTACTTTCGGGGGTTACAGCACCCTTAACGGTCAAGCCAGCCGGCCCTTTACTTATGACACAGGCGCACGCTTGGCACTACTTTGTTGATGCACGTGCGGCTACTGCGCACACAATTCACAAACACAGAAAATAATTTTTTTTTTGGTTTGGACTGGAGTGTACTTTCGGGGGTTACAGCACCCTTAACGGTCAAGCCAGCCGGCCCTTTACTTATGACACAGGCGCACGCTTGGCACTACTTTGTTGATGCACGTGCGGCTACTGCGCACACAATTCACAAACACAGAAAATAATTTTTTTTTTGGTTTGGACTGGAGTGTACTCTCGGGGGTTACAGCACCCTTAACGGTCAAGCCAGCCGGCCCTTTACTTATGACACAGGCGCACGCTTGGCACTACTTTGTTGATGCACGTGCGGCTACTGCGCACACAATTCACAAACACAGAAAATAATTTTTTTTTGGTTTGGACTGGAGTGTATTTTCGGGGGTTACAGCACCCTTTAACGGTCAAGCCAGCCGGCCCTTTACTTATGACACAGGCGCACGCTTGGCACTACTTTGTTGATGCACGTGCGGCTACTGCGCACACAATTCACAAACACAGAAAATAATTTTTTTTTTGGTTTGGACTGGAGTGTACTTTGGGGGTTACAGCACCCTTTAACGGTCAAGCCAGCCGGCCCTTTACTTATGACACAGGCGCACGCTTGGCACTACTTTGTTGATGCACGTGCGGCTACTGCGCACACAATTCACAAACACAGAAAATAATTTTTTTTTTGTTTGGACTGGAGTGTACTCTCGGGGGTTACAGCACCCTTAACGGTCAAGCCAGCCGGCCCTTTACTTATGACACAGGCGCACGCTTGGCACTACTTTGTTGATGCACGTGCGGCTACTGCGCACACAATTCACAAACACAGAAAATAATTTTTTTTTGGTTTGGACTGGAGTGTACTTTCGGGGGTTACAGCACCCTTTAATGGTCAAGCCAGCCGGCCCTTTACTTATGACACAGGCGCACGCTTGGCACTACTTTGTTGATGCACGTGCGACTACTGCGCACACAATTCACAAACACAGAAAATAATTTTTTTTTTGGTTTGGACTGGAGTGTACTTTGGGGGTTACAGCACCCTTTAACGGTCAAGCCAGCCGGCCCTTTACTTATGACACAGGCGCACGCTTGGCACTACTTTGTTGATGCACGTGCCGCTACTGCGCACACAATTCACAAACACAGAAAATAATTTTTTTTTTGGTTTGGACTGGAGTGTACTTTCGGGGGTTACAGCACCCTTAACGGTCAAGCCAGCCGGCCCTTTACTTATGACACAGGCGCACGCTTGGCACTACTTTGTTGATGCACGTGCGGCTACTGCGCACACAATTCACAAACACAGAAAATAATTTTTTTTTTGGTTTGGACTGGAGTGTACTTTCGGGGGTTACAGCACCCTTAACGGTCAAGCCAGCCGGCCCTTTACTTATGACACAGGCGCACGCTTGGCACTACTTTGTTGATGCACGTGCGGCTACTGCGCACACAATTCACAAACACAGAAAATAATTTTTTTTTGGTTTGGACTGGAGTGTACTTTCGGGGGTTACAGCACCCTTTAACGGTCAAGCCAGCCGGCCCTTTACTTATGACACAGACGCACGCTTGGCACTACTTTGTTGATGCACGTGCGGCTACTGCGCACACAATTCACAAACACAGAAAATAATTTTTTTTTTGGTTTGGACTGGAGTGTACTTTGGGGGTTACAGCACCCTTTAACGGTCAAGCCAGCCGGCCCTTTACTTATGACACAGGCGCACTATTGGCACTACTTTGTTGATGCACGTGCGGCTACTGCGCACACAATTCACAAACACAGAAAATATTTTTTTTTTTGGTTTGGACTGGAGTGTACTTTCGGGGGTTACAGCACCCTTTAACGGTCAAGCCAGCCCTTTACTTATGACACAGGCGCACGCTTGGCACTACTTTGTTGATGCACGTGCGGCTACTGCGCACACAATTCACAAACACAGAAAATAATTTTTTTTTTGGTTTGGACTGGAGTGTACTTTCGGGGGTTACAGCACCCTTAACGGTCAAGCCAGCCGGTCCTTTACTTATGACACAGGCGCACGCTTGGCACTACTTTGTTGATGCACGTGCGGCTACTGCGCACACAATTCACAAACACAGAAAATAATTTTTTTTTTGGTTTGGACTGGAGTGTACTTTCGGGGGTTACAGCACCCTTAACGGTCAAGCCAGCTGGCCCTTTACTTATGATACAGGCGCACGCTAGGCACTACTTTGTTGATGCACGTGCGGCTACTGCGCACACAATTCACAAACACAGAAAATAATTTTTTTTTTGGTTTGGACTGGAGTGTACTTTCGGGGGTTACAGCACCCTTAACGGTCAAGCCAGCCGGCCCTTTACTTATGACACAGGCGCACGCTTGGCACTACTTTGTTGATGCATGTGCGGCTACTGCGCACACAATTCACAAACACAGAAAATAATTTTTTTTGGTTTGGACTGGAGTGTACTTTTGGGGGTTACAGCACCCTTAACGGTCAAGCAAGCCGGCCCTTTACTTATGACACAGGCGCACGCTTGGCACTACTTTGTTGATGCACATGCGGCTACTGCGCACACAATTCACAAACACAGAAAATAATTTTTTTTTTGGTTTGGACTGGAGTGTACTCTCGGGGGTTACAGCACCCTTAACGGTCAAGCCAGCCGGCCCTTTACTTATGACACAGGCGCACGCTTGGCACTACTTTGTTGATGCACGTGCGGCTACTGCGCACACAATTCACAAACACAGAAAAATTTTTTTTTTTGGTTTGGACTGGAGTGTATTTTCGGGGGTTACAGCACCCTTTAACGGTCAAGCCAGCCGGCCCTTTACTTATGACACAGGCGCACGCTTGGCACTACTTTGTTGATGCACGTGCGGCTACTGCGCACACAATTCACAAACACAGAAAATAATTTTTTTTTTGGTTTGGACTGGAGTGTACTTTCGGGGGTTACAGCACCCTTAACGGTCAAGCCAGCCGGCCCTTTACTTATGACACAGGCGCACGCTTGGCACTACTTTGTTGATGCACGTGCGGCTACTGCGCACACAATTCACAAACACAGAAAATAATTTTTTTTTTGGTTTGGACTGGAGTGTACTCTCGGGGGTTACAGCACCCTTAACGGTCAAGCCAGCCGGCCCTTTACTTATGACACAGGCGCACGCTTGGCACTACTTTGTTGATGCACGTGCGGCTACTGCGCACACAATTCACAAACACAGAAAATAATTTTTTTTTGGTTTGGACTGGAGTGTATTTTCGGGGGTTACAGCACCCTTTAACGGTCAAGCCAGCCGGCCCTTTACTTATGACACAGGCGCACGCTTGGCACTACTTTGTTGATGCACGTGCGGCTACTGCGCACACAATTCACAAACACAGAAAATAATTTTTTTTTTGGTTTGGACTGGAGTGTACTTTGGGGGTTACAGCACCCTTTAACGGTCAAGCCAGCCGGCCCTTTACTTATGACACAGGCGCACGCTTGGCACTACTTTGTTGATGCACGTGCGGCTACTGCGCACACAATTCACAAACACAGAAAATAATTTTTTTTTTGTTTGGACTGGAGTGTACTCTCGGGGGTTACAGCACCCTTAACGGTCAAGCCAGCCGGCCCTTTACTTATGACACAGGCGCACGCTTGGCACTACTTTGTTGATGCACGTGCGGCTACTGCGCACACAATTCACAAACACAGAAAATAATTTTTTTTTGGTTTGGACTGGAGTGTACTTTCGGGGGTTACAGCACCCTTTAATGGTCAAGCCAGCCGGCCCTTTACTTATGACACAGGCGCACGCTTGGCACTACTTTGTTGATGCACGTGCGACTACTGCGCACACAATTCACAAACACAGAAAATAATTTTTTTTTTGGTTTGGACTGGAGTGTACTTTGGGGGTTACAGCACCCTTTAACGGTCAAGCCAGCCGGCCCTTTACTTATGACACAGGCGCACGCTTGGCACTACTTTGTTGATGCACGTGCCGCTACTGCGCACACAATTCACAAACACAGAAAATAATTTTTTTTTTGGTTTGGACTGGAGTGTACTTTCGGGGGTTACAGCACCCTTAACGGTCAAGCCAGCCGGCCCTTTACTTATGACACAGGCGCACGCTTGGCACTACTTTGTTGATGCACGTGCGGCTACTGCGCACACAATTCACAAACACAGAAAATAATTTTTTTTTTGGTTTGGACTGGAGTGTACTTTCGGGGGTTACAGCACCCTTAACGGTCAAGCCAGCCGGCCCTTTACTTATGACACAGGCGCACGCTTGGCACTACTTTGTTGATGCACGTGCGGCTACTGCGCACACAATTCACAAACACAGAAAATAATTTTTTTTTGGTTTGGACTGGAGTGTACTTTCGGGGGTTACAGCACCCTTTAACGGTCAAGCCAGCCGGCCCTTTACTTATGACACAGACGCACGCTTGGCACTACTTTGTTGATGCACGTGCGGCTACTGCGCACACAATTCACAAACACAGAAAATAATTTTTTTTTTGGTTTGGACTGGAGTGTACTTTGGGGGTTACAGCACCCTTTAACGGTCAAGCCAGCCGGCCCTTTACTTATGACACAGGCGCACTATTGGCACTACTTTGTTGATGCACGTGCGGCTACTGCGCACACAATTCACAAACACAGAAAATATATTTTTTTTTGGTTTGGACTGGAGTGTACTTTCGGGGGTTACAGCACCCTTTAACGGTCAAGCCAGCCCTTTACTTATGACACAGGCGCACACTTGGCACTACTTTGTTGATGCACGTGCGGCTACTGCGCACACAATTCACAAACACAGAAAATAATTTTTTTTTTGGTTTGGACTGGAGTGTACTTTCGGGGGTTACAGCACCCTTAACGGTCAAGCCAGCCGGTCCTTTACTTATGACACAGGCGCACGCTTGGCACTACTTTGTTGATGCACGTGCGGCTACTGCGCACACAATTCACAAACACAGAAAATAATTTTTTTTTTGGTTTGGACTGGAGTGTACTTTCAGGGGTTACAGCACCCTTAACGGTCAAGCCAGCTGGCCCTTTACTTATGATACAGGCGCACGCTAGGCACTACTTTGTTGATGCACGTGCGGCTACTGCGCACACAATTCACAAACACAGAAAATAATTTTTTTTTTGGTTTGGACTGGAGTGTACTTTCGGGGGTTACAGCACCCTTAACGGTCAAGCCAGCCGGCCCTTTACTTATGACACAGGCGCACGCTTGGCACTACTTTGTTGATGCATGTGCGGCTACTGCGCACACAATTCACAAACACAGAAAATAATTTTTTTTGGTTTGGACTGGAGTGTACTTTTGGGGGTTACAGCACCCTTAACGGTCAAGCAAGCCGGCCCTTTACTTATGACACAGGCGCACGCTTGGCACTACTTTGTTGATGCACATGCGGCTACTGCGCACACAATTCACAAACACAGAAAATAATTTTTTTTTTGGTTTGGACTGGAGTGTACTCTCGGGGGTTACAGCACCCTTAACGGTCAAGCCAGCCGGCCCTTTACTTATGATACAGGCGCACGCTTGGCACTACTTTGTTGATGCACGTGCGGCTACTGCGCACACAATTCACAAACACAGAAAATAATTTTTTTTTGGTTTGGACTGGAGTGTATTTTCGGGGGTTACAGCACCCTTTAACGGTCAAGCCAGCCGGCCCTTTACTTAGGACACAGGCGCACGCTTGGCACTACTTTGTTGATGCACGTGCGGCTACTGCGCACACAATTCACAAACACAGAAAATAATTTTTTTTTTGGTTTGGACTGGAGTGTACTTTGGGGGTTACAGCACCCTTTAACGGTCAAGCCAGCCGGCCCTTTACTTATGACACAGGCGCACGCTTGGCACTACTTTGTTGATGCACGTGCGGCTACTGCGCACACAATTCACAAACACAGAAAATAATTTTTTTTTGGTTTGGACTGGAGTGTACTCTCGGGGGTTACAGCACCCTTAACGGTCAAGCCAGCCGGCCCTTTACTTATGACACAGGCGCACGCTTGGCACTACTTTGTTGATGCACGTGCCGCTACTGCGCACACAATTCACAAACACAGAAAATAATTTTTTTTTTGGTTTGGACTGGAGTGTACTTTCGGGGGTTACAGCACCCTTAACGGTCAAGCCAGCCGGCCCTTTACTTATGACACAGGCGCACGCTTGGCACTACTTTGTTGATGCACGTGCGGCTACTGCGCACACAATTCACAAACACAGAAAATAATTTTTTTTTTGGTTTGGACTGGAGTGTACTTTCGGGGGTTACAGCACCCTTAACGGTCAAGCCAGCCGGCCCTTTACTTATGACACAGGCGCACGCTTGGCACTACTTTGTTGATGCACGTGCGGCTACTGCGCACACAATTCACAAACACAGAAAATAATTTTTTTTTGGTTTGGACTGGAGTGTACTTTCGGGGGTTACAGCACCCTTTAACGGTCAAGCCAGCCGGCCCTTTACTTATGACACAGACGCACGCTTGGCACTACTTTGTTGATGCACGTGCGGCTACTGCGCACACAATTCACAAACACAGAAAATAATTTTTTTTTTGGTTTGGACTGGAGTGTACTTTGGGGGTTACAGCACCCTTTAACGGTCAAGCCAGCCGGCCCTTTACTTATGACACAGGCGCACGCTTGGCACTACTTTGTTGATGCACGTGCGGCTACTGCGCACACAATTCACAAACACAGAAAATAATTTTTTTTTTGGTTTGGACTGGAGTGTACTTTGGGGGTTACAGCACCCTTAACGGTCAAGCCAGCCGGCCCTTTACTTATGACACAGGCGCACGCTTGGCACTACTTTGTTGATGCACGTGCGGCTACTGCGCACACAATTCACAAACACAGAAAATAATTTTTTTTTGGTTTGGACTGGAGTGTATTTTCGGGGGTTACAGCACCATTTAACGGTCAAGCCAGCCGGCCCTTTACTTATGACACAGGCGCACGCTTGGCACTACTTTGTTGATGCACGTGCGGCTACTGCGCACACAATTCACAAACACAGAAAATAATTTTTTTTTTGGTTTGGACTGGAGTGTACTTTGGGGGTTACAGCACCCTTTAACGGTCAAGCCAGCCGGCCCTTTACTTATGACACAGGCGCACGCTTGGCACTACTTTGTTGATGCACGTGCGGCTACTGCGCACACAATTCACAAACACAGAAAATTATTTTTTTTTTGGTTTGGACTGGAGTGTACTCTCGGGGGTTACAGCACCCTTAACGGTCAAGCCAGCCGGCCCTTTACTTATGACACAGGCGCACGCTTGGCACTACTTTGTTGATGCATGTTCAGCTACTGCGCACACAATTCACAAACACAGAAAATAATTTTTTTTTGGTTTGGACTGGAGTGTACTTTCGGGGGTTACAGCACCCTTTAATGGTCAAGCCAGCCGGCCCTTTACTTATGACACAGGCGCACGCTTGGCACTACTTTGTTGATGCACGTGCGACTACTGCGCACACAATTCACAAACACAGAAAATAATTTTTTTTTTGGTTTGGACTGGAGTGTACTTTGGGGGTTACAGCACCCTTTAACGGTCAAGCCAGCCGGCCCTTTACTTATGACACAGGCGCACGCTTGGCACTACTTTGTTGATGCACGTGCGGCTACTGCGCACACAATTCACAAACACAGAAAATAATTTTTTTTTTGGTTTGGACTGGAGTGTACTTTCGGGGGTTACAGCACCCTTAACGGTCAAGCCAGCCGGCCCTTTACTTATGACACAGGCGCACGCTTGGCACTACTTTGTTGATGCACGTGCGGCTACTGCGCACACAATTCACAAACACAGAAAATAATTTTTTTTTTGGTTTGGACTGGAGTGTACTTTCGGGGGTTACAGCACCCTTAACGGTCAAGCCAGCCGGCCCTTTACTTATGACACAGGCGCACGCTTGGCACTACTTTGTTGATGCACGTGCGGCTACTGCGCACACAATTCACAAACACAGAAAATTATTTTTTTTTGGTTTGGACTGGAGTGTACTTTCGGGGGTTACAGCACCCTTTAACGGTCAAGCCAGCCGGCCCTTTACTTATGACACAGACGCACGCTTGGCACTACTTTGTTGATGCACGTGCGGCTACTGCGCACACAATTCACAAACACAGAAAATAATTTTTTTTTTGGTTTGGACTGGAGTGTCCTTTGGGGGTTACAGCACCCTTTAACGGTCAAGCCAGCCGGCCCTTTACTTATGACACAGGCGCACTATTGGCACTACTTTGTTGATGCACGTGCGGCTACTGCGCACACAATTCACAAACACAGAAAATAATTTTTTTTTTGGTTTGGACTGGAGTGTACTTTCGGGGGTTACAGCACCCTTTAACGGTCAAGCCAGCTGGCCCTTTACTTATGACACAGGCGCACGCTTGGCACTACTTTGTTGATGCACGTGTGGCTACTGCGCACACAATTCACAAACACAGAAAATAATTTTTTTTTTGGTTTGGACTGGAGTGTACTTTCGGGGGTTACAGCACCCTTAACGGTCAAGCCAGCCGGTCCTTTACTTATGACACAGGCGCACGCTTGGCACTACTTTGTTGATGCACGTGCGGCTACTGCGCACACAATTCACAAACACAGAAAATAATTTTTTTTTTGGTTTGGACTGGAGTGTACTTTCGGGGGTTACAGCACCCTTAACGGTCAAGCCAGCTGGCCCTTTACTTATGATACAGGCGCACGCTAGGCACCACTTTGTTGATGCACGTGCGGCTACTGCGCACACAATTCACAAACACAGAAAATAATTTTTTTTTTGGTTTGGACTGGAGTGTACTTTCGGGGGTTACAGCACCCTTAACGGTCAAGCCAGCCGGCCCTTTACTTATGACACAGGCGCACGCTTGGCACTACTTTGTTGATGCATGTGCGGCTACTGCGCACACAATTCACAAACACAGAAAATAATTTTTTTTTTGGTTTGGACTGGAGTGTATTTTCGGGGGTTACAGCACCCTTAACGGTCAAGCAAGCCGGCCCTTTACTTATGACACAGGCGCACGCTTGGCACTACTTTGTTGATGCACGTGCGGCTACTGCGCACACAATTCACAAACACAGAAAATAATTTTTTTTTTGGTTTGGACTGGAGTGTACTCTCGGGGGTTACAGCACCCTTAACGGTCAAGCCAGCCGGCCCTTTACTTATGACACAGGCGCACGCTTGGCACTACATTGTTGATGCACGTGCGGCTACTGCGCACACAATTCACAAACACAGAAAATAATTTTTTTTTGGTTTGGACTGGAGTGTACTTTCGGGGGTTACAGCACTCTTTAACGGTCAAGCCAGCCGGCCCTTTACTTATGACACAGGCGCACGCTTGGCACTACTTTGTTGATGCACGTGCGGCTACTGCGCACACAATTCACAAACACAGAAAATAATTTTTTTTTTGGTTTGGACTGGAGTGTACTTTCGGGGGTTACAGCACCCTTAACGGTCAAGCCAGCCGGCCCTTTACTTATGACACAGGCGCACGCTTGGCACTACTTTGTTGATGCACGTGCGGCTACTGCGCACACAATTCACAAACACAGAAAATAATTTTTTTTTGGTTTGGACTGGAGTGTACTTTCGGGGGTTACAGCACCCTTTAACGGTCAAGCCAGCCGGCCCTTTACTTATGACACAGACGCACGCTTGGCACTACTTTGTTGATGCACGTGCGGCTACTGCGCACACAATTCACAAACACAGAAAATAATTTTTTTTTTGGTTTGGACTGGAGTGTACTTTGGGGGTTACAGCACCCTTTAACGGTCAAGCCAGCCGGCCCTTTACTTATGACACAGGCGCACGCTTGGCACTACTTTGTTGATGCACGTGCGGCTACTGCGCACACAATTCACAAACACAGAAAATAATTTTTTTTTTGGTTTGGACTGGAGTGTACTTTGGGGGTTACAGCACCCTTAACGGTCAAGCCAGCCGGCCCTTTACTTATGACACAGGCGCACGCTTGGCACTACTTTGTTGATGCACGTGCGGCTACTGCGCACACAATTCACAAACACAGAAAATAATTTTTTTTTGGTTTGGACTGGAGTGTATTTTCGGGGGTTACAGCACCATTTAACGGTCAAGCCAGCCGGCCCTTTACTTATGACACAGGCGCACGCTTGGCACTACTTTGTTGATGCACGTGCGGCTACTGCGCACACAATTCACAAACACAGAAAATAATTTTTTTTTTGGTTTGGACTGGAGTGTACTTTGGGGGTTACAGCACCCTTTAACGGTCAAGCCAGCCGGCCCTTTACTTATGACACAGGCGCACGCTTGGCACTACTTTGTTGATGCACGTGCGGCTACTGCGCACACAATTCACAAACACAGAAAATAATTTTTTTTTTGGTTTGGACTGGAGTGTACTCTCGGGGGTTACAGCACCCTTAACGGTCAAGCCAGCCGGCCCTTTACTTATGACACAGGCGCACGCTTGGCACTACTTTGTTGATGCACGTGCGGCTACTGCGCACACAATTCACAAACACAGAAAATTATTTTTTTTTGGTTTGGACTGGAGTGTACTTTCGGGGGTTACAGCACCCTTTAACGGTCAAGCCAGCCGGCCCTTTACTTATGACACAGACGCACGCTTGGCACTACTTTGTTGATGCACGTGCGGCTACTGCGCACACAATTCACAAACACAGAAAATAATTTTTTTTTTGGTTTGGACTGGAGTGTCCTTTGGGGGTTACAGCACCCTTTAACGGTCAAGCCAGCCGGCCCTTTACTTATGACACAGGCGCACTATTGGCACTACTTTGTTGATGCACGTGCGGCTACTGCGCACACAATTCACAAACACAGAAAATAATTTTTTTTTTGGTTTGGACTGGAGTGTACTTTCGGGGGTTACAGCACCCTTTAACGGTCAAGCCAGCTGGCCCTTTACTTATGACACAGGCGCACGCTTGGCACTACTTTGTTGATGCACGTGTGGCTACTGCGCACACAATTCACAAACACAGAAAATAATTTTTTTTTTGGTTTGGACTGGAGTGTACTTTCGGGGGTTACAGCACCCTTAACGGTCAAGCCAGCCGGTCCTTTACTTATGACACAGGCGCACGCTTGGCACTACTTTGTTGATGCACGTGCGGCTACTGCGCACACAATTCACAAACACAGAAAATAATTTTTTTTTTGGTTTGGACTGGAGTGTACTTTCGGGGGTTACAGCACCCTTAACGGTCAAGCCAGCTGGCCCTTTACTTATGATACAGGCGCACGCTAGGCACCACTTTGTTGATGCACGTGCGGCTACTGCGCACACAATTCACAAACACAGAAAATAATTTTTTTTTTGGTTTGGACTGGAGTGTACTTTCGGGGGTTACAGCACCCTTAACGGTCAAGCCAGCCGGCCCTTTACTTATGACACAGGCGCACGCTTGGCACTACTTTGTTGATGCATGTGCGGCTACTGC
This sequence comes from Taudactylus pleione, assembly GCA_031769625.1. Lineage (NCBI taxonomy): Eukaryota > Metazoa > Chordata > Amphibia > Anura > Myobatrachidae > Taudactylus > Taudactylus pleione. Next base: position 13,515,822 of record JAUIMM010000038.1, read on the forward strand.
GCACACAATTCACAAACACAGAAAATAATTTTTTTTTTGGTTTGGACTGGAGTGTATTTTCGGGGGTTACAGCACCCTTAACGGTCAAGCAAGCCGGCCCTTTACTTATGACACAGGCGCACGCTTGGCACTACTTTGTTGATGCACGTGCGGCTACTGCGCACACAATTCACAAACACAGAAAATAATTTTTTTTTTGGTTTGGACTGGAGTGTACTCTCGGGGGTTACAGCACCCTTAACGGTCAAGCCAGCCGGCCCTTTACTTATGACACAGGCGCACGCTTGGCACTACATTGTTGATGCACGTGCGGCTACTGCGCACACAATTCACAAACACAGAAAATAATTTTTTTTTGGTTTGGACTGGAGTGTACTTTCGGGGGTTACAGCACTCTTTAACGGTCAAGCCAGCCGGCCCTTTACTTATGACACAGGCGCACGCTTGGCACTACTTTGTTGATGCACGTGCGGCTACTGCGCACACAATTCACAAACACAGAAAATAATTTTTTTTTTGGTTTGGACTGGAGTGTACTTTGGGGGTTACAGCACCCTTTAACGGTCAAGCCAGCCAGCCCTTTACTTATGACACAGGCGCACGCTTGGCACTACTTTGTTGATGCACGTGCGGCTACTGCGCACACAATTCACAAACACAGAAAATAATTTTTTTTTTGGTTTGGACTGGAGTGTACTTTGGGGGTTACAGCACCCTTTAACGGTCAAGCCAGCCGGCCCTTTACTTATGACACAGGCGCACGCTTGGCACTACTTTGTTGATGCACGTGCGGCTACTGCGCACACAATTCACAAACACAGAAAATAATTTTTTTTTTGGTTTGGACTGGAGTGTACTTTCGGGGGTTACAGCACCCTTAACGGTCAAGCCAGCCGGCCCTTTACTTATGACACAGGCGCACGCTTGGCACTACTTTGTTGATGCACGTGCGGCTACTGCGCACACAATTCACAAACACAGAAAATAATTTTTTTTTTGGTTTGGACTGGAGTGTACTCTCGGGGGTTACAGCACCCTTAACGGTCAAGCCAGCCGGCCCTTTACTTATGACACAGGCGCACGCTTGGCACTACTTTGTTGATGCACGTGCGGCTACTGCGCACACAATTCACAAACACAGAAAATAATTTTTTTTTGGTTTGGACTGGAGTGTACTTTCGGGGGTTACAGCACCCTTTAACGGTCAAGCCAGCCGGCCCTTTACTTATGACACAGGCGCACGCTTGGCACTACTTTGTTGATGCACGTGCCGCTACTGCGCACACAATTCACAAACACAGAAAATATTTTTTTTTTTAGTTTGGACTGGAGTGTCCTTTCGGGGGTTACAGCACCCTTAACGGTCAAGCCAGCCGGCCCTTTACTTATGACACAGGCGCACGCTTGGCACTACTTTGTTGATGCACGTGCAGCTACTGCGCACACAATTCACAAACACAGAAAATAATTTTTTTTTTGGTTTGGACTGGAGTGTACTTTCGGGGGTTACAGCACCCTTAACGGTCAAGCCAGCTGGCCCTTTACTTATGATACAGGCGCACGCTAGGCACTACTTTGTTGATGCACGTGCGGCTACTGCGCACACAATTCACAAACACAGAAAATAATTTTTTTTTTGGTTTGGACTGGAGTGTACTCTCGGGGGTTACAGCACCCTTAACGGTCAAGCCAGCCGGCCCTTTACTTATGACACAGGCGCACGCTTGGCACTACTTTGTTGATGCACGTGCGGCTACTGCGCACACAATTCACAAACACAGAAAATAATTTTTTTTTGGTTTGGACTGGAGTGTACTTTCGGGGGTTACAGCACCCTTTAACGGTCAAGCCAGCCGGCCCTTTACTTATGACACAGGCGCACGCTTGGCACTACTTTGTTGATGCACGTGCGGCTACTGCGCACACAATTCACAAACACAGAAAATAATTTTTTTTTGGTTTGGACTGGAGTGTACTTTCGGGGGTTACAGCACCCTTTAACGGTCAAGCCAGCCGGCCCTTTACTTATGACACAGGCGCACGCTTGGCACTACTTTGTTGATGCACGTGCGGCTACTGCGCACACAATTCACAAACACAGAAAATAATTTTTTTTTTGGTTTGGACTGGAGTGTACTTTGGGGGTTACAGCACCCTTTAACGGTCAAGCCAGCCGGTCCTTTACTTATGACACAGGCGCATGCTTGGCACTACTTTGTTGATGCACGTGCGGCTACTGCGCACACAATTCACAAACACAGAAAACAATTTTTTTTTTGGTTTGGACTGGAGTGTACTTTCGGGGGTTACAGCACCCTTAACGGTCAAGCCAGCCGGTCCTTTACTTATGACACAGGCGCACGCTTGGCACTACTTTGTTGATGCACGTGCGGCTACTGCGCACACAATTCACAAACACAGAAAATAATTTTTTTTTGGTTTGGACTGGAGTGTACTTTCGGGGGTTACAGCACCCTTAACGGTCAAGCCAGCTGGCCCTTTACTTATGATACAGGCGCACGCTAGGCACTACTTTGTTGATGCACGTGCGGCTACTGCGCACACAATTCACAAACACAGAAAATAAATTTTTTTTTGGTTTGGACTGGAGTGTACTCTCGGGGGTTACAGCACCCTTAACGGTCAAGCCAGCCGGCCCTTTACTTATGACACAGGCGCACGCTTGGCACTACTTTGTTGATGCACGTGCGGCTACTGCGCACACAATTCACAAACACAGAAAATAATTTTTTTTTGGTTTGGACTGGAGTGTACTTTCGGGGGTTACAGCACCCTTTAACGGTCAAGCCAGCCGGCCCTTTACTTATGACACAGGCGCACGCTTGGCACTACTTTGTTGATGCACGTGCGGCTACTGCGCACACAATTCACAAACACAGAAAATAATTTTTTTTTTGGTTTGGACTGGAGTGTACTTTGGGGGTTACAGCACCCTTTAACGGTCAAGCCAGCCGGCCCTTTACTTATGACACAGGCGCACGCTTGGCACTACTTTGTTGATGCACGTGCGGCTACTGCGCACACAATTCACAAACACAGAAAATAATTTTTTTTTGGTTTGGACTGGAGTGTACTCTCGGGGGTTACAGCACCCTTAACGGTCAAGCCAGCCGGCCCTTTACTTATGACACAGGCGCACGCTTGGCACTACTTTGTTGATGCACGTGCCGCTACTGCGCACACAATTCACAAACACAGAAAATAATTTTTTTTTGGTTTGGACTGGAGTGTACTTTCGGGGGTTACAGCACCCTTTAATGGTCAAGCCAGCCGGCCCTTTACTTATGACACAGGCGCACGCTTGGCACTACTTTGTTGATGCACGTGCGACTACTGCGCAGACAATTCACAAACACAGAAAATAATTTTTTTTTTTGGTTTGGACTGGAGTGTACTTTGGGGGTTACAGCACCCTTTAACGGTCAAGCCAGCCGGCCCTTTACTTATGACACAGGTGCACGCTTGGCACTACTTTGTTGATGCACGTGCGGCTACTGCGCACACAATTCACAAACACAGAAAATAATTTTTTTTTTGGTTTGGACTGGAGTGTACTTTCGGGGGTTACAGCACCCTTAACGGTCAAGCCAGCCGGCCCTTTACTTATGACACAGGCGCACGCTTGGCACTACTTTGTTGATGCACGTGCGGCTACTGCGCACACAATTCACAAACACAGAAAATAATTTTTTTTTTGGTTTGGACTGGAGTGTACTTTCGGGGGTTACAGCACCCTTAACGGTCAAGCCAGCCGGCCCTTTACTTATGACACAGGCGCACGCTTGGCACTACTTTGTTGATGCACGTGCGGCTACTGCGCACACAATTCACAAACACAGAAAATAATTTTTTTTGGTTTGGACTGGAGTGTACTTTCGGGGGTTACAGCACCCTTTAACGGTCAAGCCAGCCGGCCCTTTACTTATGACACAGACGCACGCTTGGCACTACTTTGTTGATGCACGTGCGGCTACTGCGCACACAATTCACAAACACAGAAAATAATTTTTTTTTTGGTTTGGACTGGAGTGTACTTTGGGGGTTACAGCACCCTTTAACGGTCAAGCCAGCCGGCCCTTTACTTATGACACAGGCGCACGCTTGGCACTACTTTGTTGATGCACGTGCGGCTACTGCGCACACAATTCACAAACACAGAAAATAATTTTTTTTTTGGTTTGGACTGGAGTGTACTTTGGGGGTTACAGCACCCTTAACGGTCAAGCCAGCCGGCCCTTTACTTATGACACAGGCGCACGCTTGGCACTACTTTGTTGATGCACGTGCGGCTACTGCGCACACAATTCACAAACACAGAAAATAATTTTTTTTTGGTTTGGACTGGAGTGTATTTTCGGGGGTTACAGCACCATTTAACGGTCAAGCCAGCCGGCCCTTTACTTATGACACAGGCGCACGCTTGGCACTACTTTGTTGATGCACGTGCGGCTACTGCGCACACAATTCACAAACACAGAAAATAATTTTTTTTTTGGTTTGGACTGGAGTGTACTTTGGGGGTTACAGCACCCTTTAACGGTCAAGCCAGCCGGCCCTTTACTTATGACACAGGCGCACGCTTGGCACTACTTTGTTGATGCACGTGCGGCTACTGCGCACACAATTCACAAACACAGAAAATTATTTTTTTTTTGGTTTGGACTGGAGTGTACTCTCGGGGGTTACAGCACCCTTAACGGTCAAGCCAGCCGGCCCTTTACTTATGACACAGGCGCACGCTTGGCACTACTTTGTTGATGCATGTTCAGCTACTGCGCACACAATTCACAAACACAGAAAATAATTTTTTTTTTGGTTTGGACTGGAGTGTACTTTCGGGGGTTACAGCACCCTTTAATGGTCAAGCCAGCCGGCCCTTTACTTATGACACAGGCGCACGCTTGGCACTACTTTGTTGATGCACGTGCGACTACTGCGCACACAATTCACAAACACAGAAAATAATTTTTTTTTTGGTTTGGACTGGAGTGTACTTTGGGGGTTACAGCACCCTTTAACGGTCAAGCCAGCCGGCCCTTTACTTATGACACAGGCGCACGCTTGGCACTACTTTGTTGATGCACGTGCGGCTACTGCGCACACAATTCACAAACACAGAAAATAATTTTTTTTTTGGTTTGGACTGGAGTGTACTTTCGGGGGTTACAGCACCCTTAACGGTCAAGCCAGCCGGCCCTTTACTTATGACACAGGCGCACGCTTGGCACTACTTTGTTGATGCACGTGCGGCTACTGCGCACACAATTCACAAACACAGAAAATAATTTTTTTTTTGGTTTGGACTGGAGTGTACTTTCGGGGGTTACAGCACCCTTAACGGTCAAGCCAGCCGGCCCTTTACTTATGACACAGGCGCACGCTTGGCACTACTTTGTTGATGCACGTGCGGCTACTGCGCACACAATTCACAAACACAGAAAATTATTTTTTTTTGGTTTGGACTGGAGTGTACTTTCGGGGGTTACAGCACCCTTTAACGGTCAAGCCAGCCGGCCCTTTACTTATGACACAGACGCACGCTTGGCACTACTTTGTTGATGCACGTGCGGCTACTGCGCACACAATTCACAAACACAGAAAATAATTTTTTTTTTGGTTTGGACTGGAGTGTCCTTTGGGGGTTACAGCACCCTTTAACGGTCAAGCCAGCCGGCCCTTTACTTATGACACAGGCGCACTATTGGCACTACTTTGTTGATGCACGTGCGGCTACTGCGCACACAATTCACAAACACAGAAAATAATTTTTTTTTTGGTTTGGACTGGAGTGTACTTTCGGGGGTTACAGCACCCTTTAACGGTCAAGCCAGCTGGCCCTTTACTTATGACACAGGCGCACGCTTGGCACTACTTTGTTGATGCACGTGTGGCTACTGCGCACACAATTCACAAACACAGAAAATAATTTTTTTTTTGGTTTGGACTGGAGTGTACTTTCGGGGGTTACAGCACCCTTAACGGTCAAGCCAGCCGGTCCTTTACTTATGACACAGGCGCACGCTTGGCACTACTTTGTTGATGCACGTGCGGCTACTGCGCACACAATTCACAAACACAGAAAATAATTTTTTTTTTGGTTTGGACTGGAGTGTACTTTCGGGGGTTACAGCACCCTTAACGGTCAAGCCAGCTGGCCCTTTACTTATGATACAGGCGCACGCTAGGCACCACTTTGTTGATGCACGTGCGGCTACTGCGCACACAATTCACAAACACAGAAAATAATTTTTTTTTTGGTTTGGACTGGAGTGTACTTTCGGGGGTTACAGCACCCTTAACGGTCAAGCCAGCCGGCCCTTTACTTATGACACAGGCGCACGCTTGGCACTACTTTGTTGATGCATGTGCGGCTACTGCGCACACAATTCACAAACACAGAAAATAATTTTTTTTTTGGTTTGGACTGGAGTGTATTTTCGGGGGTTACAGCACCCTTAACGGTCAAGCAAGCCGGCCCTTTACTTATGACACAGGCGCACGCTTGGCACTACTTTGTTGATGCACGTGCGGCTACTGCGCACACAATTCACAAACACAGAAAATAATTTTTTTTTTGGTTTGGACTGGAGTGTACTCTCGGGGGTTACAGCACCCTTAACGGTCAAGCCAGCCGGCCCTTTACTTATGACACAGGCGCACGCTTGGCACTACATTGTTGATGCACGTGCGGCTACTGCGCACACAATTCACAAACACAGAAAATAATTTTTTTTTGGTTTGGACTGGAGTGTACTTTCGGGGGTTACAGCACTCTTTAACGGTCAAGCCAGCCGGCCCTTTACTTATGACACAGGCGCACGCTTGGCACTACTTTGTTGATGCACGTGCGGCTACTGCGCACACAATTCACAAACACAGAAAATAATTTTTTTTTTGGTTTGGACTGGAGTGTACTTTGGGGGTTACAGCACCCTTTAACGGTCAAGCCAGCCAGCCCTTTACTTATGACACAGGCGCACGCTTGGCACTACTTTGTTGATGCACGTGCGGCTACTGCGCACACAATTCACAAACACAGAAAATAATTTTTTTTTTGGTTTGGACTGGAGTGTACTTTGGGGGTTACAGCACCCTTTAACGGTCAAGCCAGCCGGCCCTTTACTTATGACACAGGCGCACGCTTGGCACTACTTTGTTGATGCACGTGCGGCTACTGCGCACACAATTCACAAACACAGAAAATAATTTTTTTTTTGGTTTGGACTGGAGTGTACTTTCGGGGGTTACAGCACCCTTAACGGTCAAGCCAGCCGGCCCTTTACTTATGACACAGGCGCACGCTTGGCACTACTTTGTTGATGCACGTGCGGCTACTGCGCACACAATTCACAAACACAGAAAATAATTTTTTTTTTGGTTTGGACTGGAGTGTACTCTCGGGGGTTACAGCACCCTTAACGGTCAAGCCAGCCGGCCCTTTACTTATGACACAGGCGCACGCTTGGCACTACTTTGTTGATGCACGTGCGGCTACTGCGCACACAATTCACAAACACAGAAAATAATTTTTTTTTGGTTTGGACTGGAGTGTACTTTCGGGGGTTACAGCACCCTTTAACGGTCAAGCCAGCCGGCCCTTTACTTATGACACAGGCGCACGCTTGGCACTACTTTGTTGATGCACGTGCCGCTACTGCGCACACAATTCACAAACACAGAAAATATTTTTTTTTTTAGTTTGGACTGGAGTGTCCTTTCGGGGGTTACAGCACCCTTAACGGTCAAGCCAGCCGGCCCTTTACTTATGACACAGGCGCACGCTTGGCACTACTTTGTTGATGCACGTGCAGCTACTGCGCACACAATTCACAAACACAGAAAATAATTTTTTTTTTGGTTTGGACTGGAGTGTACTTTCGGGGGTTACAGCACCCTTAACGGTCAAGCCAGCTGGCCCTTTACTTATGATACAGGCGCACGCTAGGCACTACTTTGTTGATGCACGTGCGGCTACTGCGCACACAATTCACAAACACAGAAAATAATTTTTTTTTTGGTTTGGACTGGAGTGTACTCTCGGGGGTTACAGCACCCTTAACGGTCAAGCCAGCCGGCCCTTTACTTATGACACAGGCGCACGCTTGGCACTACTTTGTTGATGCACGTGCGGCTACTGCGCACACAATTCACAAACACAGAAAATAATTTTTTTTTGGTTTGGACTGGAGTGTACTTTCGGGGGTTACAGCACCCTTTAACGGTCAAGCCAGCCGGCCCTTTACTTATGACACAGGCGCACGCTTGGCACTACTTTGTTGATGCACGTGCGGCTACTGCGCACACAATTCACAAACACAGAAAATAATTTTTTTTTGGTTTGGACTGGAGTGTACTTTCGGGGGTTACAGCACCCTTTAACGGTCAAGCCAGCCGGCCCTTTACTTATGACACAGGCGCACGCTTGGCACTACTTTGTTGATGCACGTGCGGCTACTGCGCACACAATTCACAAACACAGAAAATAATTTTTTTTTTGGTTTGGACTGGAGTGTACTTTGGGGGTTACAGCACCCTTTAACGGTCAAGCCAGCCGGTCCTTTACTTATGACACAGGCGCATGCTTGGCACTACTTTGTTGATGCACGTGCGGCTACTGCGCACACAATTCACAAACACAGAAAACAATTTTTTTTTTGGTTTGGACTGGAGTGTACTTTCGGGGGTTACAGCACCCTTAACGGTCAAGCCAGCCGGTCCTTTACTTATGACACAGGCGCACGCTTGGCACTACTTTGTTGATGCACGTGCGGCTACTGCGCACACAATTCACAAACACAGAAAATAATTTTTTTTTGGTTTGGACTGGAGTGTACTTTCAGGGGTTACAGCACCCTTAACGGTCAAGCCAGCTGGCCCTTTACTTATGATACAGGCGCACGCTAGGCACTACTTTGTTGATGCACGTGCGGCTACTGCGCACACAATTCACAAACACAGAAAATAAATTTTTTTTTGGTTTGGACTGGAGTGTACTCTCGGGGGTTACAGCACCCTTAACGGTCAAGCCAGCCGGCCCTTTACTTATGACACAGGCGCACGCTTGGCACTACTTTGTTGATGCACGTGCGGCTACTGCGCACACAATTCACAAACACAGAAAATAATTTTTTTTTGGTTTGGACTGGAGTGTACTTTCGGGGGTTACAGCACCCTTTAACGGTCAAGCCAGCCGGCCCTTTACTTATGACACAGGCGCACGCTTGGCACTACTTTGTTGATGCACGTGCGGCTACTGCGCACACAATTCACAAACACAGAAAATAATTTTTTTTTGGTTTGGACTGGAGTGTACTTTCGGGGGTTACAGCACCCTTTAACGGTCAAGCCAGCCGGCCCTTTACTTATGACACAGGCGCACGCTTGGCACTACTTTGTTGATGCACGTGCGGCTACTGCGCACACAATTCACAAACACAGAAAATAATTTTTTTTTTGGTTTGGACTGGAGTGTACTTTCGGGGGTTACAGCACCCTTAACGGTCAAGCCAGCTGGCCCTTTACTTATGATACAGGCGCACGCTAGGCACTACTTTGTTGATGCACGTGCGGCTACTGCGCACACAATTCACAAACACAGAAAATAATTTTTTTTTTGGTTTGGACTGGAGTGTACTCTCGGGGGTTACAGCACCCTTAACGGTCAAGCCAGCCGGCCCTTTACTTATGACACAGGCGCACGCTTGGCACTACTTTGTTGATGCACGTGCGGCTACTGCGCACACAATTCACAAACACAGAAAATAATTTTTTTTTGGTTTGGACTGGAGTGTACTTTCGGGGGTTACAGCACCCTTTAACGGTCAAGCCATCCGGCCCTTTACTTATGACACAGGCGCACGCTTGGCACTACTTTGTTGATGCACGTGCGGCTACTGCGCACACAATTCACAAACACAGAAAATAATTTTTTTTTGGTTTGGACTGGAGTGTACTTTCGGGGGTTACAGCACCCTTTAACGGTCAAGCCAGCCGGCCCTTTACTTATGACACAGGCGCACGCTTGGCACTACTTTGTTGATGCACGTGCGGCTACTGCGCACACAATTCACAAACACAGAAAATAATTTTTTTTTTGGTTTGGACTGGAGTGTACTTTCGGGGGTTACAGCACCCTTAACGGTCAAGCCAGCCGGCCCTTTACTTATGACACAGGCGCACGCTTGGCACTACTTTGTTGATGCACGTGCGGCTACTGCGCACACAATTCACAAACACAGAAAATAATTTTTTTTTGGTTTGGACTGGAGTGTACTTTCGGGGGTTACAGCACCCTTTAACGGTCAAGCCAGCCGGCCCTTTACTTATGACACAGACGCACGCTTGGCACTACTTTGTTGATGCACGTGCGGCTACTGCGCACACAATTCACAAACACAGAAAATAATTTTTTTTTTTGGTTTGGACTGGAGTGTACTTTGGGGGTTACAGCACCCTTTAACGGTCAAGCCAGCCGGCCCTTTACTTATGACACAGGCGCACGCTTGGCACTACTTTGTTGATGCACGTGCGGCTACTGCGCACACAATTCACAAACACAGAAAATAATTTTTTTTTTTGGTTTGGACTGGAGTGTACTTTGGGGGTTACAGCACCCTTAACGGTCAAGCCAGCCGGCCCTTTACTTATGACACAGGCGCACGCTTGGCACTACTTTGTTGATGCACGTGCGGCTACTGCGCACACAATTCACAAACACAGAAAATAATTTTTTTTTGGTTTGGACTGGAGTGTATTTTCGGGGGTTACAGCACCCTTTAACGGTCAAGCCAGCCGGCCCTTTACTTATGACACAGGCGCACGCTTGGCACTACTTTGTTGATGCACGTGCGGCTACTGCGCACACAATTCACAAACACAGAAAATAATTTTTTTTTTGGTTTGGACTGGAGTGTACTTTGGGGGTTACAGCACCCTTTAACGGTCAAGCCAGCCGGCCCTTTACTTATGACACAGGCGCACGCTTGGCACTACTTTGTTGATGCACGTGCGGCTACTGCGCACACAATTCACAAACACAGAAAATTATTTTTTTTTTTGGTTTGGACTGGAGTGTACTCTCGGGGGTTACAGCACCCTTAATGGTCAAGCCAGCCGGCCCTTTACTTATGACACAGGCGCACGCTTGGCACTACTTTGTTGATGCATGTTCAGCTACTGCGCACACAATTCACAAACACAGAAAATAATTTTTTTTTGGTTTGGACTGGAGTGTACTTTCGGGGGTTACAGCACCCTTTAATGGTCAAGCCAGCCGGCCCTTTACTTATGACACAGGCGCACGCTTGGCACTACTTTGTTGATGCACGTGCGACTACTGCGCACACAATTCACAAACACAGAAAATTATTTTTTTTTTGGTTTGGACTGGAGTGTACTTTGGGGGTTACAGCACCCTTTAACGGTCAAGCCAGCCGGCCCTTTACTTATGACACAGGCGCACGCTTGGCACTACTTTGTTGATGCACGTGCGGCTACTGCGCACACAATTCACAAACACAGAAAATAATTTTTTTTTTGGTTTGGACTGGAGTGTACTTTCGGGGGTTACAGCACCCTTAACGGTCAAGCCAGCCGGCCCTTTACTTATGACACAGGCGCACGCTTGGCACTACTTTGTTGATGCACGTGCGGCTACTGCGCACACAATTCACAAACACAGAAAATAATTTTTTTTTTTGGTTTGGACTGGAGTGTACTTTCGGGGGTTACAGCACCCTTAACGGTCAAGCCAGCCGGCCCTTTACTTATGACACAGGCGCACGCTTGGCACTACTTTGTTGATGCACGTGCGGCTACTGCGCACACAATTCACAAACACAGAAAATTATTTTTTTTTGGTTTGGACTGGAGTGTACTTTCGGGGGTTACAGCACCCTTTAACGGTCAAGCCAGCCGGCCCTTTACTTATGACACAGACGCACGCTTGGCACTACTTTGTTGATGCACGTGCGGCTACTGCGCACACAATTCACAAACACAGAAAATAATTTTTTTTTTTGGTTTGGACTGGAGTGTCCTTTGGGGGTTACAGCACCCTTTAACGGTCAAGCCAGCCGGCCCTTTACTTATGACACAGGCGCACTATTGGCACTACTTTGTTGATGCACGTGCGGCTACTGCGCACACAATTCACAAACACAGAAAATAATTTTTTTTTTGGTTTGGACTGGAGTGCACTTTCGGGGGTTACAGCACCCTTTAACGGTCAAGCCAGCTGGCCCTTTACTTATGACACAGGCGCACGCTTGGCACTACTTTGTTGATGCACGTGTGGCTACTGCGCACACAATTCACAAACACAGAAAATAATTTTTTTTTTGGTTTGGACTGGAGTGTACTTTCGGGGGTTACAGCACCCTTAACGGTCAAGCCAGCCGGTCCTTTACTTATGACACAGGCGCACGCTTGGCACTACTTTGTTGATGCACGTGCGGCTACTGCGCACACAATTCACAAACACAGAAAATAATTTTTTTTTTGGTTTGGACTGGAGTGTACTTTCGGGGGTTACAGCACCCTTAACGGTCAAGCCAGCTGGCCCTTTACTTATGATACAGGCGCACGCTAGGCACCACTTTGTTGATGCACGTGCGGCTACTGCGCACACAATTCACAAACACAGAAAATAATTTTTTTTTTGGTTTGGACTGGAGTGTACTTTCGGGGGTTACAGCACCCTTAACGGTCAAGCCAGCCGGCCCTTTACTTATGACACAGGCGCACGCTTGGCACTACTTTGTTGATGCATGTGCGGCTACTGCGCACACAATTCACAAACACAGAAAATAATTTTTTTTTTGGTTTGGACTGGAGTGTACTTTCGGGGGTTACAGCACCCTTAACGGTCAAGCAAGCCGGCCCTTTACTTATGACACAGGCGCACGCTTGGCACTACTTTGTTGATGCACGTGCGGCTACTGCGCACACAATTCACAAACACAGAAAATAATTTTTTTTTTGGTTTGGACTGGAGTGTACTCTCGGGGGTTACAGCACCCTTAACGGTCAAGCCAGCCGGCCCTTTACTTATGACACAGGCGCACGCTTGGCACTACATTGTTGATGCACGTGCGGCTACTGCGCACACAATTCACAAACACAGAAAATAATTTTTTTTTGGTTTGGACTGGAGTGTACTTTCGGGGTTACAGCACTCTTTAACGGTCAAGCCA